>JBAMBR010006173.1:0-13342 GCA_037044475.1 Zaprionus obscuricornis | reverse complement strand
GCCGTTGTTGTTGTTGCCGATTGTGCTTGTTGTAGTTGTTGTCGACATTGACATCAACGGTGTTGCAACCTCTAGTTGACGCTCTAAATCAGGCATTAATTGTGCTTGTTCCTTGCTATGTGCATCTGGTGCTGCAATTACTTTCTCTACACTTTCCTTTGTGGTTGTTGTTGTTGTTGTACGAGCAGTGCTGCCATCGTTATGTTGTCGTTTATTAACAATAGTTTGTTCATTTCGCAATTGATCAAGTTCACCAACATCATCCTCAATTTGCTGGAAATATTATATCGTTGCGTTTGTCCATGTGCATAGCATGTGATGGATCTGTTTTGTGTATAATTAAATTAAAGTGCAGCATACTTTTAGGCATTGTTTTTTAAATTTAAAGTTTTACTTACTATAGATATATGGTAATAGTGCCGGATATGCTTGTATTAAACTGCAGCTGGCCATCAGCAGAATGGCCACAAAGCTCTTTCCCAGCATTGTCGTTAATGTAATTGTGTACTGAAAGCGACATTCGATGTAATATATTTGATTAGCTGCCAAAAATTCGATTACATGCAAAACTGAATTTACATAAAAAAAAAATCTAAGTGTGCGCTTGTGTGTCTGTCTCTCTCTCTCACACACACTTTCTTTCTTTTGTATTGCTCTTCCTCTGTCTTGCTGTTACGACTGAATGGGGAAAAACACAAATACACTCACACACGCACACACGCACACTTATAAATAATGCTAAAAATAACACAAGAAATCGATAAAACAGCGGCAGTAAAATCGTCGTAAAGCAAAGCAGAACAAATAACAACAAAGAGAGAGGGAGAGAGGAGAAGAAGGCAACAGAGGTCGCCACACAACGAAGAAAAACACGCTAACTTTGATGTTAAGTGAACTTTCTGGGCGCTTGCCCAACCAACCAACCAACCGACCAATCACCCACCTAGCCACATACATACGCACATACACACGCACACATACAAGCAGACACTACCGCTGGCATTAAATTGAGTAGATTGGCCGCAAAAGCGAATTATCGATGCATTTGGGAGCACTTGAGCACGTTCGAGCCCTTTGGCCATTAAGTAGCCCAGCAGATGCGATACTTCTGTCAAATTATTGTTGCAATTGCATCAAGTACCAAGACACACACACACACACACTCACACTCACACCAACACACACTGCAGTTTGTGTTTCATATATGTATCTCTTAGTGTATGCAAATTTCACAACGCTTAAAAGTATGCTATAATTTTTAAGTATTGATTTTTAGTCAAAATAATCAAAATTTTTACCACTTAAATATTTTTTAAAATTAATTAAAATTGTATTGTATTAAATGTACTAAGTATTACATATTTTTTACCTTCAAAACGTTATTTATGCGTTATGCGTCCTAACCGCACGAAAGCAGACAATATTCTGAAACGAACGACAATACGCGAAATGCCTTTGAGTGTGAAACGGAAAGCTCGCTCTTACCGCTGCCAGGACGAAAGCTCGTCAAAAAAAAGTTTCAAAAATTTCAATTACCAAACTTTGTCATATATATTTATTATTTTTTTTTTTATTTGATTAAAAATAAGACAATTTACAATTTTAACAATTATTAACTGCAACCTGGAAATGGATCAACGCGATTTTTGCGTAAAACAAATTGAATTTTACGATTCATGTCTTCGTTGTAAATGGCTTTACACTTTTCAAAATTAACACGACGTCGCACCTGAATAATAAAAAATATTATTATAATATGTAATTTTATTTTATACTTTTGAAAAACAGTAAACTCACTTGGTAAGGTTTCTCATAGAAACGTGTGCGACGGAATTGATCGAAAATCTCCTCCTTGCCAAGTATACGATTTAGTAAGCGGCACGCCTCCTCAACATTATTGTTTTGTACCAGCACAGTGCGTGCTAAAAACTGTACGTGTCTCATGACAACTTTTTATTTACCAAATTTATATTTTAGTTAAATAATCAAGCGGCAAAGAAACAGGCAACAGCTGATGTTTGAAGCGTGACCGTATTTTGTTGAGATTTAATATAGGGCTGCAATAATAGCTGAGGTAATGTTGGGTAACACTGTCACTCCGAAAATTTCAGTAGTAAAATTATATTTTAAAAATTCAATATGTTTAATAAACAAACATATGAATAAAAAAAAATTGTTTTGTTAAAATAAATTAAACGTAGTCACTGTGCTGCAATAATCACCATATTTGGTATTTTTATTGGATTTTTAAAATCACATAATTTTGACGCAACGTATTTTAGGACGTAGACGGTATATTTTTGCATTCAGTTTACGGTCACACTGTTCTCGAGCTGTCATACAAGAAGCGTGGCGGATTCCATATAGCAATAGTAAGCTGCTGAAAAGTATTCGAGACAGATTAAAAAAATTTTAGTAAAGTGTAACTAATAAAGCGTACAGAGAAAAGTCGGTACACCGTGTATATAAATATATATATATATATAATTATTTGAACAAATACTCGAATACTCAGCGAACTTCTGCTGCTGCTTCAAGAAAAGGTGAGAGTCCGTCAAAGATAAAAAAAACTGCTTATTTAATTATTTCCGCAGACTTTTAGCATTGTGTATCTGTGCGTATGTATGTGAGTATGTATATATGTATTTGGTAGAGTTCTCTTTATGTCCCACTCTTTGTTAAGTAATCAAGAGGTAATTTATATAAATTTATTTTATGTATTTGTAAATTATAAAATTTTTGACGATGATTTAGCATTTTGCAAAATCGATTTAACCAATTTCTTTCGTATGTATCTCAATTAATATTTCCCTGACGTAGCGTCCTGCGCCTAGGCACATGTTTCATATATGTACAATATATATATATACTGTAGCGCTGCATACATATGCATATGAAAATGTATTATTTTGCACATACAAATGCATGTTGCTTGCACAATTCGCAGGGCCGCGTATATAAATCAATAGAAAATTCTACAGCTTTTTTTTTTGCACATTGCTTTTCACCTCGTCATTGTGTTGGTGCGGGTTTTTTTTTTCATTATCATATGTCTGCTTTGTGCTGCCGTTCGCGCAGTGGCAACGGTTACGGTGACCAGGGCTGGTGTAGTTCGCTGACGAAATTTTTCTAGAAGTTTTTTTTGTATGTATGTGTGCACGTGTGTGTGTCACTGGTAGTGCGTCAGTGTAAATTGTGTATGTGTGTGAGAAATTGTGTAGTGTAGTGGTGGGTGCTGTTAGTTAGACGAGAGCGGGGAAGAGAACAGAGAGTCAGCTGCTGCTTGGCGTTGAAATGAAAAATTTATTCAAAATGGAAATAGAAAAGTGTTTCTAGAAAACGTGGTCCCTTCCGACGAAATATTCGACTGCTGACCTTGAAATTTAGCATGCAGGAAGTGATGAATTACACGCAATAATGATAGAAACAAAAAATGGATGAATTATATACACAAATAAAAACAAAACAACAGAATGAAAAGCAAATCTGTATTAATCATTGTTTACACGATGAATTTACTTCAATCTTCTTGGTGTACACCAACATGTATAATTAGGGGAGGGTATAAAAAAAGGCGGCGGAGGTGGTCGTCGTCGTGAACGACGCGGCAAGGATGTTGTCCATCAAATGTCTGTACAATTGGAAGAGTTGTATAATGGTGCGACACGGAAGCTGCAGCTACAGAAGAATGTGATTTGTGATAAGTGCGAGGGTCGTGGTGGCAAAAAGGGTAGCATCGAGAAATGCCAGCAATGTCGTGGTAATGGTGTAGAAACGCGTGTCCAACAAATTGCGCCCGGCATCGTGCAACATATTGAACAGGTATGCCGTAAATGTACCGGCACTGGTGAATCGATACTGGAGAAGGATCGTTGCAAGAACTGCAATGGTAGAAAAACGGTCCGAGAGCGCAAAGTGTTGGAGGTTCATATCGAGAAGGGAATGCGAGATGGTCAGAAGATAGTATTTACAGGCGAAGGAGATCACGAACCCGACTCTCAACCGGGTGATATCATAATATTATTGGAAGAAAAGGAACATTCTACTTTCGTGCACGCAGGAATGGATTTAATGATGAAAATGCCATTGCAATTGGTTGAGGCATTGTGTGGATTCCAGCGTATTATTAAAACTCTTGATGATCGCGATCTATTGGTTGCCACACAACCCGGTGAGGTTATACGACATGAAATGACCAAATGCGTTAGCCAAGAGGGTATGCCCATATTCAAGAATCCCATGGAGAAGGGTTATCTCATCATACAGTTCGAGGTTATCTATCCCGATGTCATTAATCCATCAGTAATACCAACGCTCAAACAGTGCTTGCCACCAGCACCAGAGATTGACATTCCAGTTGATGCCGAGCATACAGTTTTGGTAAGTTTGCTGCTGCTGCTGCTGCCTTAATTTTATTTATTATCTCTTATACATTGTTAACATAATGTTGAACTTCTTAAAACTATAGGAGGACTTTGATCGCAAGCAACAACGCCAACAACATCAGCGTATGGCATATGATGAGGACGATGGTAGCTATCAGGAAGGACCACGTGTGCAACAGTGCACCTCTAGTTAAGCGGGCGGCTTACACTTAAAACTAACATCAGCATAAACACAACACACAAAACAAAGCTACAAACAACACCTACATATATATCCTCCTCCCCCCTTTCCATCTACACACCACCAACAATCCAGGCGATCTGTAGTGTGCCCTTGTCCTTCGGGGTAATCTATGTAACCGTTCAAGAAAAACAAAATAATTAGAGAAAAGGAGATGAAAACTTATTGCTGCAAAGTCAGAAGTAAAAAAAAATAATTCGGCAAATGCTACAATGCTACGTCTCTCACCACAAACAACAACAATAATAATATTGTATTATTCAAGCAAAACAAAAAAAAAACATAAAATAAGAAAGTTAGAAAAAAAAGAAACAGAACAAAAAAGCAACACTCGCAATTCACGATAAAAAAAATAATATAAATTTCAAGTTATATATGGCTTAGGATCAGAGATGCTCTTCAGACGACGAAAAATATGCAAAACAAATAATAAAAAAAAAACTATGATATATAATACATACACTCATACATATATCTCTATATATACCTACATTCATATATATGTATATGTATATATATATATATATATATATATATATAAATAGGTGTAATTATACTTATCAAAATATGCACTACATTAACGCGTGGCTTGCTCTCAACATGAACGGAATCAAAAACTGTTGTTATTCTTGTTAAAAGTTCTTGCTATCGTTGCTGTTGGAGAACCACGCGTTAATGTAGTGCATATTTTGATAAGTATAATTACACCTATTTATATATATATATATATATATATATATATATATACATATACATATATATGAATGTAGGTATATATAGAGATATATGTATGAGTGTATGTATTATATATCATAGTTTTTTTTTTATTATTTGTTTTGCATATTTTTCGTCGTCTGAAGAGCATCTCTGATCCTAAGCCATATATAACTTGAAATTTATATTATTTTTTTTATCGTGAATTGCGAGTGTTGCTTTTTTTGTTCTGTTTCTTTTTTTTTTCTAACTTTCTTATTTTGTGTTTTTTTTTTTGTTTTGCTTGAATAATACAATATTATTGTTGTTGTTGTTTGTGGAGAGAGACGTAGCATTGTAGCATTTGCCAATTATTATTTTTTTTTTTTGTTACTTCTGGCTTTGCAGCAATAAGTTTTCATCTCCTTTTCTCTAATTATTTTGTTTTTCTTGAACGGTTACATAGATTACCCCGAAGGACAAGGGCACACTACAGATCGCCTGGATTGTTGGTGGTGTGTAGATGGAAAGGGGGGAGGAGGATATATATGTAGGTGTTGTTTGTAGCTTTGTTTTGTGTGTTGTGTTTATGCTGATGTTAGTTTTAAGTGTAAGCCGCCCGCTTAACTAGAGGTGCACTGTTGCACACGTGGTCCTTCCTGATAGCTACCATCGTCCTCATCATATGCCATACGCTGATGTTGTTGGCGTTGTTGCTTGCGATCAAAGTCCTCCTATAGTTTTAAGAAGTTCAACATTATGTTAACAATGAATATGAATAAGAGATAATAAATAAAGTTAAGGCAGCAGCAGCAGCAGCAGCAAACTTACCAAAACTGTATGCTCGGCATCAACTGGAATGTCAATCTCTGGTGCTGGTGGCAAGCACTGTTTGAGCGTTGGTATTACTGATGGATTAATGACATCGGGATAGATAACCTCGAACTGTATGATGAGATAACCCTTCTCCATGGGATTCTTGAATATGGGCATACCCTCTTGGCTAACGCATTTGGTCATCTCATGTCGTATAACCTCACCGGGTTGTGTGGCAACCAATAGATCGCGATCATCAAGAGTTTTAATAATACGCTGGAATCCACACAATGCCTCAACCAGTTGCAATGGCATTTTCATCATTAAATCCATTCCTGCGTGCACGAAAGTAGAATGTTCCTTTTCTTCCAATAATATTATGATATCACCCGGTTGAGAGTCGGGTTCGTGATCTCCTTCGCCTGTAAATACTATCTTCTGACCATCTCGCATTCCCTTCTCGATATGAACCTCCAACACTTTGCGCTCTCGGACCGTTTTTCTACCATTGCAGTTCTTGCAACGATCCTTCTCCAGTATCGATTCACCAGTGCCGGTACATTTACGGCATACCTGTTCAATATGTTGCACGATGCCGGGCGCAATTTGTTGGACACGCGTTTCTACACCATTACCACGACATTGCTGGCATTTCTCGATGCTACCCTTTTTGCCACCACGACCCTCGCACTTATCACAAATCACATTCTTCTGTAGCTGCAGCTTCCGTGTCGCACCATTATACAACTCTTCCAATTGTACAGACATTTGATGGACAACATCCTTGCCGCGTCGTTCACGACGACGACCACCTCCGCCGCCAAAACCAGTACCGAAAAATTTCTCAAAGAAGTCCATAGGATTACGGAAGTCTCCTGAATCAGCTCCGCCCTTCTTAATAGCCGCCTCACCGCCTTCATCATAAATTTGACGCTTGTCGGTATCGGAAAGCACTTCATATGCCTGGGAGATTGCCTTAAATTTCTCACCCTCACTAGGATTCTTATCCGGATGATATTTGAGCGCCAGTTTTCTGTAAGCCTTCTTTAATTCCTCCGGTGTTGCGTTGGGCTTAACACCCAGCAAATCATAGTAGAATGTTTCTTTGACCATTTTCTTGGTTTTTACGTTTTATAAACTGTAAGAAATATCAATGAAGAAACAAATTAAATAAAAACTTTTTTGAAATACTATTGAAAATAAATATCTCGTAAATATCTACAAATTCAGCGTGTACACGATAACGTTTTCTATTCTAATGATTCATGAACTGAATTAGTACAAATCTGTATAGAAATGTCAGTCGATTTTTATCTCTAAATAAAAAAAAAAATAATACTATACTATACATATGTATGTAAAAAGTGTGTACATACATTTTTTTTATTTTTATTTATATTTATTTTTTATTTAGTGTTGCCTAGTTTTTTTTATACCCTCCCCTAATTATACATGTTGGTGTACACCAAGAAGATTGCTAAAACGCCTGAAGTAAATTCATCGTGTAAACAATGATTAATACAGATTTGCTTTTCATTCTGTTGTTTTGTTTTTATTTGTGTATATAATTCATCCATTTTTTGTTTCTATCATTATTGCGTGTAATTCATCACTTCCTGCATGCTAAATTTCAAGGTCAGCAGTCGAATATTTCGTCGGAAGGGACCACGTTTTCTAGAAACACTTTTCTATTTCCATTTTGAATAAATTTTTCATTTCAACGCCAAGCAGCAGCTGACTCTCTGTTCTCTTCCCCGCTCTCGTCTAACTAACAGCACCCACCACTACACTACACAATTTCTCACACACATACACAATTTACACTGACGCACTACCAGTGACACACACACGTGCACACATACATACAAAAAAAACTTCTAGAAAAATTTCGTCAGCGAACTACACCAGCCCTGGTCACCGTAACCGTTGCCACTGCGCGAACGGCAGCACAAAGCAGACATATGATAATGAAAAAAAAAACCGCACCAACACAATGACGAGGTGAAAAGCAATGTGCAAAAAAAAAAGCTGTAGAATTTTCTATTGATTTATATACGCGGCCCTGCGAATTGTGCAAGCAACATGCATTTGTATGTGCAAAATAATACATTTTCATATGCATATGTATGCAGCGCTACAGTATATATATATATTGTACATATATGAAACATGTGCCTAGGCGCAGGACGCTACGTCAGGGAAATATTAATTGAGATACATACGAAAGAAATTGGTTAAATCGATTTTGCAAAATGCTAAATCATCGTCAAAAATTTTATAATTTACAAATACATAAAATAAATTTATATAAATTACCTCTTGATTACTTAACAAAGAGTGGGACATAAAGAGAACTCTACCAAATACATATATACATACTCACATACATACGCACAGATACACAATGCTAAAAGTCTGCGGAAATAATTAAATAAGCAGTTTTTTTTATCTTTGACGGACTCTCACCTTTTCTTGAAGCAGCAGCAGAAGTTCGCTGAGTATTCGAGTATTTGTTCAAATAATTATATATATATATATATTTATATACACGGTGTACCGACTTTTCTCTGTACGCTTTATTAGTTACACTTTACTAAAATTTTTTTAATCTGTCTCGAATACTTTTCAGCAGCTTACTATTGCTATATGGAATCCGCCACGCTTCTTGTATGACAGCTCGAGAACAGTGTGACCGTAAACTGAATGCAAAAATATACCGTCTACGTCCTAAAATACGTTACGTCAAAATTATGTGATTTTAAAAATCCAATAAAAATACCAAATATGGTGATTATTGCAGCACTGTGACTACGTTTAATTTATTTTAACAAAACAATTTTTTTTTTTTATTCATATGTTTGTTTATTAAACATATTGAATTTTTAAAATATAATTTTACTACTGAAATTTTCGGAGTGACAGTGTTACCCAACATTACCTCAGCTATTATTGCAGCCCTATATTAAATCCCAACAAAATACGGTCACGCTTCAGACATCAGCTGTTGCCTGTTTCTTTGCCGCTTGATTATTTAACTAAAATATAAATTTGGTAAATAAAAAGTTGTCATGAGACACGTACAGTTTTTAGCACGCACTGTGCTGGTACAAAACAATAATGTTGAGGAGGCGTGCCGCTTACTAAATCGTATACTTGGCAAGGAGGAGATTTTCGATCAATTCCGTCGCACACGTTTCTATGAGAAACCTTACCAAGTGAGTTTACTGTTTTTCAAAAGTATAAAATAAAATTACATATTATAATAATATTTTTTATTATTCAGGTGCGACGTCGTGTTAATTTTGAAAAGTGTAAAGCCATTTACAACGAAGACATGAATCGTAAAATTCAATTTGTGTTACGCAAAAATCGCGTTGATCCATTTCCAGGTTGCAGTTAATAATTGTTAAAATTGTAAATTGTCTTATTTTTAATCAAATAAAAAAAAAAATAATAAATATATATGACAAAGTTTGGTAATTGAAATTTTTGAAACTTTTTTTTGACGAGCTTTCGTCCTGGCAGCGGTAAGAGCGAGCTTTCCGTTTCACACTCAAAGGCATTTCGCGTATTGTTCGTTCGTTTCAGAATATTGTCTGCTTTCGTGCGGTTAGGACGCATAACGCATAAATAACGTTTTGAAGGTAAAAAATATGTAATACTTAGTACATTTAATACAATACAATTTTAATTAATTTTAAAAAATATTTAAGTGGTAAAAATGTTGATTATTTTGAATAAAAATCAATACTTAAAAATTATAGCATACTTTTAAGCGTTGTGAAATTTGCATACACTAAGAGATACATATATGAAACACAAACTGCAGTGTGTGTTGGTGTGAGTGTGAGTGTGTGTGTGTGTGTGTCTTGGTACTTGATGCAATTGCAACAATAATTTGACAGAAGTATCGCATCTGCTGGGCTACTTAATGGCCAAAGGGCTCGAACGTGCTCAAGTGCTCCCAAATGCATCGATAATTCGCTTTTGCGGCCAATCTACTCAATTTAATGCCAGCGGTAGTGTCTGCTTGTATGTGTGCGTGTGTATGTGCGTATGTATGTGGCTAGGTGGGTGATTGGTCGGTTGGTTGGTTGGTTGGGCAAGCGCCCAGAAAGTTCACTTAACATCAAAGTTAGCGTGTTTTTCTTCGTTGTGTGGCGACCTCTGTTGCCTTCTTCTCCTTCTCTCTCCCTCTCTCTTTGTTGTTATTTGTTCTGCTTTGCTTTACGACGATTTTACTGCCGCTGTTTTATCGATTTCTTGTGTTATTTTTAGCATTATTTATAAGTGTGCGTGTGTGCGTGTGTGAGTGTATTTGTGTTTTTCCCCATTCAGTCGTAACAGCAAGACAGAGGAAGAGCAATACAAAAGAAAGAAAGTGTGTGTGAGAGAGAGAGACAGACACACAAGCGCACACTTAGATTTTTTTTTTATGTAAATTCAGTTTTGCATGTAATCGAATTTTTGGCAGCTAATCAAATATATTACATCGAATGTCGCTTTCAGTACACAATTACATTAACGACAATGCTGGGAAAGAGCTTTGTGGCCATTCTGCTGATGGCCAGCTGCAGTTTAATACAAGCATATCCGGCACTATTACCATATATCTATAGTAAGTAAAACTTTAAATTTAAAAAACAATGCCTAAAAGTATGCTGCACTTTAATTTAATTATACACAAAACAGATCCATCACATGCTATGCACCTGGACAAACGCAGCGATATAATATTTCCACAAATCGAAGATGATGTTGGTGAACTTGATCAATTGCGAAATGAACAAACTATTGTTAATAAACGACAACATAACGATGGTAGCACTGCTCGTACAACAACAACAACAACCACAAAGGAAAGTGTAGAGAAAGTAATTGCAGCACCAGATGCACATAGCAAGGAACAAGCACAATTAATGCCTGATTTAGAGCGTCAACTAGAGGTTGCAACACCGTTGATGTCAATGTCGACAACAACTACAACAAGCACATCGGCAACAACAACAACGGCTGCCTTTAAGGATGAAAGTGAAAGGTCACAACTAGAAGAACCAACAAAAACAGCTGCAAAACCAGCTGCTGAACATGGAACACATGCTAAGGTAATGTCTGAAAATAGTCTTGACTATTAAGGGGAATAATATATATTAATATTGAAATATTACAATATAGTATTATTCCCTGTAATATTTATATATTTAATTTTATGTATATACAAATGCTCGTTATTATTGCTTGTAAACGCTTAAAAAAAAACAACAACAAAAAAAATCAAAAAATCAAAGTGTATATCCACGAAACCACCCAAAAATCAACAGGCATTCTATGGTGCAGCACGTTTAGCATTTGGTCAAAATCCTGAAGTATTGCCAACACCATCAACAACAACAACTACAAGTACAACAACAACAACAACTTCAACAACAACTGCAATGCCAGCAACTGAAAGTTTACCTGCAACTGAATCGGAACCAATTGTCGATGCAGCTGGCGAACCAGCTGAAAAATCTAATACCGAAACAATTCCAGTTCCTCAACCAGCACCAGCTGCAACTCCCATTGAAGTTGAACATACATCACAAAAATTACCGGAACATGATCTAAACAAGGAAACCATCGGTGATATACTTATCGATCAGCTTGAGGCTGTTGCAAAGAAAACCGAAAGACGTTCCAATACGCGTATGCTAGCCAAGGTTCTTATACAATTTTAATGAAATATTATTTTCAATTCAATCAATTGGCAATAATTGATAATTGGCTAACCCAAAAATAAAATTCTAGAAATATAATTCGCACATTTTTTTTTATTTTAACATTTCTAGAAATTATTTTATGTCAATTTTCAACTTATTATTTTTTTTTTTTTATTAATTTTTCAGACTGCACAAAATTTGCTGCATAATCCAAGTGGACAATATTCATCATTTGATATGGCTCAATATGTTTTTTGGACTGGTGATGAAACTGGCGTAGCCAAAGCTGTTGAAGAACTAATCAATGATAATTTGGTAAAAATTTACAAATAGTAAATTTTAATTATATTTATACTCGTTGCCCATTGGGTACCAAGAGTATATTGGTTTAGTGACAGCAGCAAATGTATTTAACACCCATAAGGAGGCGTGGCCGACCCCATAAAGTATATATATTCTGACTCAGGATCAACAGCCGAGTCGATTGGAGCATGTCCATCTGTCCGTCTGACTGTCTGTCCCTTTGTACGTCCGTATGAACACACAGATCTCGGAGACTATAAGAGCTAGAGACTTCATTTTTTTTGCATAGTGTTTGTAGTGTTTGCACGCAGATCAAGTTTATTTTGGATTTTTGCCACGCCCCCCACCGCCTCCACAAATCGATAAAAACGATTTTGAGCACACCACAGCACCCACACACAGACAAGCTACATGACTGACTTTTGGTACAAAGTTAGAATATGTTTATCTGGACGTTGTGTAAAAATTTGGTATAGATCGGATAATAAACATGGAAGTTATACACATTTCAAATTCCAAAAGTTGAGAGGCGTCTCTATAGCGTCGTACGCTTGCTTGCTGTTCTCACCCCACACACACGACGGCAACATTAACTTAGTGTTTTTTCTTTCTCACACTTGTAAAGAGTGTTGCTCAGTGGTTAGAGGGTTGAACTCGCGTGCAAGAGGTCTGCGGTTCGAATCTCGGGACGATTTTTTTTTTTTTTTAATTTTTTTTCTTAAATTAACTTAAAATAAATATATAATATATCTTTGGGCACCACCGAGTATTATATAGTCGAGCATACTCGACTATAACTTTCTTACTTGTTTTTCTATAAATTTGATATACTTATAATTTCTATGCAGATTACACGAGAAGATGCTTTGAAATTCTTACGCGATATTCGTCTTGGCATTGAATTCTTACAAAATTCTTATGATAATCGAATTTTTCCTGATCAATTGCGTCAGAAATATTTAAAACGTAGCAATCTCATCAGCTCCACATTACCACCAACAACATCGACAACAACATCGACAACAACATCAACAACAAGCACAACAACTGAAAAACCTTTGCCATATATTCATTTGGAGACGGATACGGATACGGATACGATTGGACGCACCAAACAATTGGATACTTTTAACTTTTGGAATAAACTCAAGGCATTGGATAGAGAAACTCCTCAAGGTAATTTTACAAATATTTTTATACTCGGT
>JBAMBR010006171.1:0-84141 GCA_037044475.1 Zaprionus obscuricornis | reverse complement strand
AAGCAAAAAAGCAGCAGAAATATAAAATAATAAACAGAAAGCAGTTGGAGAGGGAGAGAGGGAGTATAGGGTAAGGCTAAGGGAGAGGGAGAGGGAAAGCAAGTACAATATATACATTATATAGACGGAGAATTACATGCAATAATAATAAAAAAGTAAACAGAAAGCAAAAAAAAAAATAAGGAAAATCACATCGTATTCTCATATATAATAATTTTTTTTTTTGTTCTTTAAGCATCTTTCTCTCTATATATATATAAATATTTATCCAAAACAATTATATCTCAGTGTAAATTTATATTTTGCTGCCTACATAAAAAAAAATCGCATGTTATACAAAACTTATATAATATTATAATAATAATAATAATAAACATCTATGTAGTAGAAGGAATTTTTTCAACTAAAGTATTTTGTATGCCATGTTTACTCTCTCTTTCTCTCTATCTCTATCTCTATCTCTACTACAAAAAAAAAAAAAACAAAAACCAAAAAAACAAAACGAACGATTATTAAATAACTGTATATGTATAATTTATCTGTATATATATATATGTATGCATATAATATATATATATATATATACATATATATATGTATATGTATTAGTGTTGCGAAGCCAACAATGAATAAGAAAATGAACCAGTTGCAGTTGCAGTTACACAAGCCTCATCTATTTTACATCGATACATACAGATCAGCTCTTGAATGTCTATTAACGTTTATTTTTGTCTATCTTACATACGTGTGTGTTTTATTTATGATTTACAAATTGTTGCATTTTTGCATTTGTTTATTTACATAACCCGTTCGACTAACTAACAACAACAACAACAGTGTTCCGCCTGCGCCCTATGAAGTCTTTCGTATGTACTAAAAAACAAAATGACAAACAGAAAAAACCAAAAACAAACACCAAAAATACACCTAAAAAAAATAAAAAAAAACCTAAATTCAAACCTCTCAACAAATAAAAAAAACCTGAACCAAAAAATAAAACAAAAAACAAAAAAAAGAAATCAACAAAATATAGAGGCAAAAAAAAAAACTAAAACCAAAAATTGAAAAAAAAATTAAGTACCAAAAAAAATGCAAGAAAAACTCACAAAAAATCACTCACAATTACAATTTACAAACTACAACAACAACTAGAAATACAAAGTGTAAAACTCTTGATAAACCTAAAATAAAAAAAAATAAAAAATTGAATAAAAAATATATATATATTACTATATACTACAAATACAACTGTATTAATCACAGAAAAGAAAAGGAAAAAAAAAACCCCAAAACTTTTTGTACTCAAATGCAATTTTTTTTATATACTGAAAAAAAATTGAAATGGAAATAGAAAAAACATGAACAAGCAAAAACAAACAATTTGTTGTTGTTGTTGATGTTTTTAGCCAAAAAAAAATTATATATAAAAACGTGGTAAGTGGCAAATTTTTGTGTATGCTAAAACCACCGTGCGGCCACACAAACAATCAAAAAAAAAATAAAAAAACACATTGCTGCTCCAATGCCCACCACCAAGCACGCCCACTTCAACGCAATGCACTGTAACTCACACACACACACATATACACACATACATACATACAACTGCCACACCTTTCATACATAATAATAATAATCCTCTCTGACATTTTGTTAAGGCCGCTGATTATGCCTGAAAGTTATACACCAAGAGCTAAAACAATAGCTTCCAAATTTTCTTTTGTCTTCAAATATTTTTTTTTTTTTACATATTTTTCAAGTTATTCTTAGCATGTTTTATATTTTTTATATAATTTTTTTTTTTATTAATGCTTTTAACTTAATTATAAATATATTGCATGTAGAATTTTTTGTATATTTTGTATAAATTTTTTTTGAATATAATAGAAAATAATTTATAGAAATTTATATATAAATTTCACATTTAATTGCATGAAATTTTTTTTATTTTTTTTGTAGAGATTTTTTTATTAAAATAAATTTTGTAAATATTATTTAAAATTTGAGCTTCATTAATTAATTGCATAAAATGCTTGGCTTACAATTTTAAGAAATATATAAAAATAGTTGCATATATGCGACACTTTGTTTTATAGCTAAGCTTCAATTATTTAGTGTTAAAGCAGAACAAGCGACAATCAAGCAAAGTCTATGATAAATCTTTGTCTATGACAAGCCTTCTCTCTCTCTCTCTCTCTGTCTCTATCTCTATCTTTCTCATTCATTTGCTTGTAATAGCATCAGCATACACGGTAAAACATTGATCCCATAATCAGATTTCAGGTCTCAAATAACATGAACAAAAGCTTTAGCTTCAGTTTGAGTTTGAATTTGAATTTGAGTTGAAGCTTTGAGCAAGGCTTGTAAAATTGCGAAATTGCACGTGCAAGAATTGTGTATTTATTGACGCTTCAGTTGCAGATGCCCAAACGCTTGAATCACCGCCCACAAAAAAAAAAAAACAAAATCTCGGCACATTCAAACAATCACATAAACACATTCACACATTCACTCACACACACTCACAGTCATGGCGTACATTACATGTCTGTGGCCTAAACAACGAAAACGAAAAAAAAAACAAAAAAATAGAAAATACACACAGAGAGAAGAAGCAGCAGCAATAGCAGTAGCAGCAACAGCAGCAGCATCACAAAGAACAAAAGAACAAAAGAATCAGGTGCCAAAAGGGGTTTCATCTCGTGACCTGCATCCCGAAGTCAAGTTGGAATCTATAGCATTCTCTGCTGTTTCTGTGTTTTTCCCTATATATATATATAGATAGTATATATATATATCTGTATATGTATATTATGCTATACTCTTTTTACTTGTTTTTCTTGTTCTCTCTTTGATTGTTATAATCTCGCCTTGCATATCAGCAGCATCAGCCGCACAATGGACTCATTTGACATATCTAGTGATTCGGAGGAGGGATTGCTTGAAGAGATTGTTGTGGGCAATGGGAGTGTTGATGGCAGCAGTTGTCATATGATGAGCTTGCAGCGTTTGCAACGTTACCAACGGCAGCAGCAGCAGCAGCAGCATTGGCATTCACTATGCTCTAGCTCTGCCTCTGCCTCTGCCTCTGCCTCTGCTTCTGCTGCTTGTTCATCCTTTTCATCGTCATATACACGCACACAGCACCGACAGCATTATGAACCGAATGAGTCGCCTATACACTATTGTGACCAAGCTGTACTCTACTCCGATGACAACAGCAATAGTGGCCACGCCCACGAACCACAGCAGCAGCAGCAGTATATGTCACAGCAGCCTACAATACGCTGCAGTACGAGTAGTCAAAGTAATCTGAATGTGATGCTGGCCGAAGGTGCCGCTGTCATTGCTGTTGAAACTGAGCAGGAAGAACAACAGCAGCAGCAGCAGGAGGAGGGAGATGAAGAGGAATTGGTCGAGGAACAAGGGTCTCGACATGATAATGATAACGATGATAATGATGATGATGATTATGATGATGCTGTGGCCAGTGGTTCTAGTGCCACTGGTGCTCAACGTTTACATGCTGCTGCTGCTGCTGGCGTCTCAAACTCCTCATCGGGAAGCTCAGCGGCAGCTTCGTTCAATCATCAACTGACAGCGGATATGTGCAACTATAAGAACTCAAAGAGTCGACGTCTCGAATATTCGCTCAAGTGTCTCAAATATGGACGCAGCAATCCCTCACAGGATTCAGCATTTGGTTCGTTAACAGACAATGATTTGTCCATTGGTTCGTCCAGCATACGCTTGAGTAGCTTTCAATCTATATCCTCACCAATTGATGAGGGTGTCGAGGATATTATTATTGCGACAACGACAGGTGGCAATGAGACGTGCCTAGAATTGGCGACCATACCGCGCAGTATGGTCTCACAGGATTCGGCAATTTCATCGCCATGTCGTGAAAGTTCACCAAACAATTTTCTGCATATTGATGATGCCATGTCCGGAACTGGATCAACATCATCTGGTTCTGGTTGCGGTTCATTGGGTAATATGCGTCCGCAACATTTTCCGGTCTCGCTTTCACCAAAGATACTTGTCACAGCGACCAGTAATTCCAGTAATTCCTCCATTGCCTCAAGCACAACACAACAACAGCAACAACAACAGCAGCAACAGCAGCAACAACAACAACAATTTGATCCGCCCAAAATCCTTGTTAATGATCAGAATTCAATATACACAACATCACCCTCAAAGCGTTCCAGCATGATTGAAGTTTTCTCCCAAAAGTATCGTGTCAGCTCTTTTGAGGATATGTCACCCAAACGTTCCGGTTCGGATAAGCAACATTTGAAGCATGTGAATCGTTTAGCATTTCGCTCACTGGAAGAAGAGCGACGCATTGATAACGCTTTCATGCCTATGGCGGATCGTACACATTCAGACAATCGCGTCAATATGCAGAGCGAGAAGTATAAGAAATTGACGCATGCATCATTTCGTATTAGCAAGACATCATCAAGTGCTGCCTGTTGCAATGATCAATCGCCAACAAATCATGCAAGTTGCAGCATGGAATTGCAACGCACAGGCAGCTCAAGTGGCAGCCAACGACAGACATTGTGGCGTGATAGTAAATTTTATCGCAAGAATCGCATTGCCAAGAGTAATGATTCACTCTTGGAGCATTCACCAAATCATTCAAATCATTCGAATCATTCATCGCATTCAGTACGTCTGTCGCCTAGTTCGTTGCGTGACAATCACTATGAGAATAACAGTTGCTATTCCTCAACGCAGGGCAGTCGCCGTTCGCTCAGTGGCAGCCAACAAATGTTGAGCGTGACGACAAGTTTCTGTGGCAGTGGCAGCAATGGACAGGTGCGACGTTATTGTAGTTCAAAGAGTGAAGATTTGGGTGAATCTTCAGATTATTTACGTGTCATGGATGCACGCAAATCGTATAGTGAGCGACATTTGGTGCGGCTCAAGCAGACGGCCATTAATAATACACATAGCGGCAGTGAGGACGAGATGAGCTTCAATGATGACAATAATGCAACATCATCATCATCAGCTGGACATCAACAACATCAGCAGCAGCAACAGCAACATCAGCATCAACAACAACAACAACAAAAGTTACATCTACCAATAACTCGCGGCGGCAAATTGAGCTGGAGCAGCTGCTCTATAAACCACCTGAAGACGACCAATATTAAGACCACATCCTTGGCCACGCTTACCTGCCAAACGAATTTAAACACTAATGCTCCCTCCAACAGCTCTTCCTCTGCCTTTGGCTTCGCCTCCGCCTCTGCCTCTGCCTCCGCATCTGTCTCCTCTTTTGCCCAGGGCCCAACTATAACTACTGCCAATAAGTTGCCCAGCTATCGCACACCATCCAAATCTCTCGATCAGGCGCTTAACGTTAGCAGCAGCAACAGCAACAGTAACATTAGCTCGAACAGTAGCAGTCATAGCAATAGTGCTGCCGCTGAGGATAACAGTTCACTGGATGAATCACCATCGAGACGCACATTGAGCGGTGCTGAATTATCGCGCATCTTTGTCATGGACATGGATGATGCACCGGGTGGCAGCAGTTGCAGCGAGGAGAAGACACCGTTGCTTGATAGCGTTGAAATGTCACCGATAAGTCCAACTGAGCCGCAATCTGAGTTGGATAAGTTGTAAGCTGATAGATAAATAATATCGATATACTTTTCGATAAATCAATACTATCGATAAATATCGATAGTTTTGTCTGCCTAGCAAACACACACACACACATACAGACACACAGAATGAACACGTATTAAGCAGCCGAAATGCAAAGCATGTGATAAGAATAAGTTATGTAACGGTTTGTATTACTTATCGATAGTAATCGAAAAGCGTAACCATCAAATTATTGAATTTTAGGCTTATTATGGCTTATTATTATTCAAGAATGTTCAAGGATAAAGGCTTATTATGCTGGGACACTGATCACACACTTTAGATACACTATCTCTCTCACACACACACACACGTATACAATTATGTTTAGCAACACTTAATTTCAGCTCAATTTTCAACACTGCTAGTTGTCAGTTTTTTACATTATCTTTTTTTTTTATCGGTGTCCCAACAAAATGTTTATGGCTTAAAGTTCGTGGCGCTGCTTTCGCCTTTTGCAAAACCACACTCAAAGCTTTCTTCTGGTAACAATAATT
Source organism: Zaprionus obscuricornis (assembly GCA_037044475.1). Lineage (NCBI taxonomy): Eukaryota > Metazoa > Arthropoda > Insecta > Diptera > Drosophilidae > Zaprionus > Zaprionus obscuricornis. Next base: position 77,974 of record JBAMBR010006171.1, on the reverse strand, counting down.
GTTTATTTATACTATATATATACTATACTAATATTATATTATATGATATAATATAATATAATATGATATGATATGATATGTTATATTATATTATACTATGTATTGTATTTTACGCTTATTGTGTACAAGTTGACAAAAAGAAAAGAAAAAAAATGCTTATACAGCACTTAACAAAAATAAAAAAAAAATCTTTACTGATGCTTTTCAAATCTTTAGACTGCTAAGAAAAAAAATTGAATGAAAAATAAAAATAAAAATCACAATAAATGAATAAAAAATATTTAAAAAAATAAAATAAAAAACACAATACAGTAAAATCTATTGACACACCGCCATCCATCCTACTGATGAATGATGTTATATTTTTTTTTTTTTTTAGCAATTATAAATTTTCGAATTCGAAATTATACACATTAATAATTGTAGCCTCTAATTACACAGTTAAGACTTAAGCTTCGCAGCGAGTATTACAAATATTTTACTGTAGCTTAAAATCGTTTTAATGCCCAACAAAAAAAAAGCAGAAATCGAGTGTCAACTCAATAAATACACAGTGGGTCACATTTTAAATATATAGCATATAAAAAAAATATATATATGTAATATTTAGGGAATAAATCAAAGCCAAAAACAAAACAAAAAAAAAAACACAATTTAAATTACATATTAATTAAAATCTACTAAAAAAAAAAAAACAACTAAATACAATTTAGTATAAACTAAAAAAAAAATGCAAAGAAAATGCAAAGAAAATGCAAAAATAGAATTTTAATATTTTAGCAGGGGCTTTATTTTGATTTATGAACAATTGATGGAACAAAACGTAATGGAACAAGAATGCAAATTAGTTGCTATAAAAGTATAGGAAATGAGTTTATAATGCCAGCAGTATACATAAAATCACATGCACAGCACACAGTGAGTATACGAGTATAAAAATATATATATAGAAATATATATGGAATAAATTGAAAGAGTAATCAAACTAAAAAGAGTTCAAAAAATATGAAATTCAAATAAATAGAAATAGAAAAATATTAGAAAATTATTATTATTTTGTTGTGTTTATTTTTGTTACTCAAACAGAAAAACAAAAACAGGAAATAAAAGAAAAAAAAACCTGCATACATATAATGTAAGAATGCACCGTAAAATATCGAAAAAGCAAGGAAAAGGAAAACAAATTAAAGAACAATAGCTAATAAGTCAAAGAAAATCTGTTTATGAAATGAATATTCAAATCGGATAACGATAACGATAACGATATATACAATACAAAAAATGCAATCAAATTTACAACTTACATATATAAAATATATATATATCACAAGATACTCAAAAAGAAAAAAATGAATATACAGAGAAATATATATACATACATATATCTACATTTAGATTGCACGCACCTAGCGAAAACTGCACTTTCATGGAAAGTTCCCAAATACTCCACAACCATCTCCAATTCGTCGTTGTCGTTACATACATAGTACAGAGCACAGAGTTCCATATAATATACACACATTGAAGATACATAAACCTTACGAAAATATATATATACATATACCTAAATATACAGCAATATAATAATAATACAAGTCGCTTTTAGTTCTATTATGATTGAAATAAGTATATAGAAATTCTTTTCAACTCTTCAAATTTACGTAAATTACAAAGAGCTTGAGTATAAGTTTATTTCATAAGTAATACAAAGAAAAAAAACAAATATTTTCAATATTTATCTTGTGTGTGCCCCCAATAAAATGTTACCCAATTTCCTGTCCTGAATTTGGTAGAGAGCAAGGTACCACAAAAAGTCTATACAAAAATCAGAAATCGACCCCGAAATTACAAAATAAAAAAGAAAGAAAAACAATTTTAAAAGCTAACAATATAAAATTATTTATAGCATCGGTGATATTAAGATTGAATATTTTTATGATTTTAAAGTTTTGAAATAAAGAATATAAGTCTAGAAATCCAACAAGAAAAACGTTTTTTTTTCATTTTATGCAATAAACTGAATTAATTTACAATTTATAGTTATTTATAGCAAATTTCAAATTTGCTGCTAATTTCTTGTTTTACAACACTGTTCGCGCCAAGCAACGATATATTTTTATGACAATAGCAGTGTTATCGACTTACCACCACTTCAACTGACAGCTGTAAATATATCGATTTCACTCGTAAACAAACGAAATCGCGGTAAACTAGCAAAATAGAAGAAATGGCAACATTTAAGCCAAAATTTTTAAAACCAGATACAGACGATGCCATTGTTGAAGGCGGCGATGGTGCTGAGCAAGAACCTCAAGGTTCTACATTTATATTCAATGCAAATCATAATCTTGGACTGTTGGAACAACGAGACCGGTTGCCTATACGCAAACATCGTGACGAAATTCTTTATTGTTTGGAAAAATATCAAGTTGTGATTTTGGTTGGTGAAACAGGTAGCGGCAAGAGCACACAAGTGCCACAATATTTATATGAATATGGTTGGCATACTAAAGGATTAATTGGTGTAACCGAACCACGTCGTGTGTCGACGCTAACGTTGGCCAATCGCGTGTCGCAAGAACGCGGTGAACTGGTTGGCGACATTGTCGGCTATGTGGTGCGTTTCCAAGAGCGCATCTCCAAAGAGACAAAAATCAAATTTATGACCGAAGGTATTCTGCTGCGTGAACTGCTTGCCGATCCGTTGCTTACACAGTATGGCGTCATTATTGTGGATGAAGCGCACGAGCGTAATATGTTAACGGATATGGTGCTGGGACTGCTAAAGAAGATACTGCGTAAACGCAGCAATTTAAAGATAATTATCTCTTCGGCTACCATCGATGCGAGCTTCTTTAGTGAATTCTTTAGCTGGCCTGGTTCAAAAGAGATTAGCGTCAAGCTGAGCATTGAGGGACGTATGCATCCAGTTAATCATTTCTATTTAAATGAACCGTGCGCGGATTATGTTAAGGAAACAGTGGAAACAGTTTGGAAATTACATCAGCGTGAACCACCAGGTGATATACTTGCCTTCCTTACCGGACAAGAGGAAGTACTTGAGGCACTGGATTTGCTGCGTGAATATATTGCCAGCTCAGAGCTTAACAATCTTAAAGCGTTGCCCATGTACGGCAGCATGACTAGCAATGATCAATTGGCCGTCTTCTTTACGCCACCCAAGGGCACACGTAAAGTTGTCTTGGCCACAAACATTGCTGAGACTTCAATAACCATTCCAGGTATTGTTTATGTCATTGACTGTGGTTACGTCAAGGTTAAATGGTTTAATCCCGACACCAGCAGTGACAGTCTTGTCGTAGTGCCCGTCAGCAAAGCATCAGCTGTACAACGTGCCGGTCGTGCTGGTCGTGTGCGTCCCGGCAAGATTTATCGATTGTATACAAAGCAAGATTATGATGCATTGACTCCACGACAGCCACCAGAAATGCGTCGCAGTGAAATGTGTGGCGCTGTCTTGCAACTTAAAGCATTGGGCATTGGAAATATTTTACGTTTTGATTTTCCATCGCCACCACCAGCGAAAAATCTGCTTGCTGCACTTGAAACACTTTACGCCTTGGATGCCATTGATGAGCAAGGTCAATTGACAAGACCCATTGGTTTCTTGCTAGCCGAACTACCTTTCAGTGCCATGTTGTCCAAAATGTTATATATCTCCGGTAAAATGGGTTGCGCCGAGGAAATCATTACAATTATTGCCATGCTGCAGGTGCAATCTATCTTCTCCAGACCAGTCTCGGCAGCAGCACAACAAAGTGGACGCATTGCACATCGTCACTTTGAGGTTGCTGAAGGTGATCTTATTACACTGCTGAACGTCTACAGCGCCTTCGTGGAGGAAGGCATGACCAAAGAATTTTGTGGACAATATTATCTCATCTATCGCAATCTGAAGCGAGCATGTGAGCTACGCGAGCAACTCATTACATTGGCTAATAAAAAATATGGCATACCGATCTTTTCCTGCAAAGGAGATGTTGAAATGATATGTAAATGCATTACAGCAGGATTCTTTACACAGGTTGCTTATCTGCATCATTCAGGCGTCTATAGACAAATCTCTAGTGGCACTGAGCTGGCAATACATCCGAACTCAACATTATATACTTTGCCACAGGCACAATATGTTGTCTATGGCGAATTATTGCAGACAACAAGATTGTTTATGAATCATCTGACGGTCATTAAGAAGGAATGGCTAACGGAACTAGCGCCACACTATTACAAACAGACAACAGTGCGGGATTAGCCAAAGGTATAAATATTCAATTATTTTTAACATTATAAAAAATTTTACTAATTTATTTATTAACAAATTTGCTTAAAATTAAAGTATTCGACGAAGTAGAACAGCCTTTAGCCGGCAGCAACACGTCCACGTCCCTGGAACATCATCATGGACTCGGGACCGCGTATAACACGTGACATCAGTTCCCAGCACATTTTCGCCGGCAGCAAGCTATAAAAGCAAAAGAAAAATAAGTGAAAAATTCGAGAGAAATGAAAATTGAGCATAAATTTACCATTTGAGTGGCGTTAGCAGACGTATGGAATTAGGCAACACACACCAGATTTCATTGCGTTGCACAGCGCCAACAATACGATCGGCTACATATTGTGGCTCCAACATTGGTTGCATGCGTGGTTTAACACCCGAAAACATGCCCGTATTGATATAATACGGACAAATCAAACTCATCTGTATCTGATCATAGCCATGTGCCTTGAGATCAGTCAGAAGACTTTCATGAAAGCCAATGCATGCATATTTTGTGGCAGCATAATCACTGCAACCATATGTGCCCAACATGCCAGTGACAGAGCCAACAGTGACAATATGTCCACAATTACGTTTCATCATATGCGGCAGAAATGCTTTAACAGTCCAATAATGTGAAATAATATTAATATTATATGTATTTTGTATGACACGATCGTGCAACTCCCAGAATGGTTTACAGCAGACAATGCCGGCATTATTGACCAATATATCAACTGGACCCACATCTTCGTTAACTTGTGCTGCACGCTGATAGATTTGTTCACGATCAGATATATCTACCACATAGCCCTTGCAATTGTTATAGCCATGTCTGGCCAATAGATCAACTGTAGTTTTGATGGCTAAAACCAAGAAGAAAATGATGTTATAAGTTATAGTTGTAAAGTGTAACAAAGCTTTCACCAGCGCAGAGAGTTCCTTCACCTGGCAAAGTTGCTAATTGTCGCATCTCATGCTCTGTGTACAACATTTAGCTGAATGTTGCTAATTAGCCGACAGTCAAAGCAATGAGCTTGGAGTTGTAGTAGCGTAACTTACCTTCTTGATTTATATCCCAGATGACAATACGCGCGTCAAGTCTGGCAAAGTTGAGCGCTATTAGACGCCCAACGCCACCACCGCCGCCAGTTATGAGCACCACTTGGCCAGAGACATTCTGTATTTATTTTTTTTTGTGTGCAACGAAAGTGAAACTCAATTAACAAGTTGTAAAAAAAAATAAATATATATGTGTATAATTAATTTAATTTAATTTAATGTAATTTGTAAGCTTAGCATAAATAGTTACAAGTAAGTTGTTAAGTAATGTAAATGTCATAAGATTTTTCAAGTAAATATTTATAGAAAATTATTTGTAGTATGTCAAATATTTTGTGACTCATGCAATGAACTGTAAACTGCACATAATGAAATTTGTATAATATTGTATATATCTATATCTATTAGAGGCGTGGCACAGCCCATACAGCATATATATTCTTAAGCCAATGTCAAGTTTAATTCCGCATGTTTGTCAGTTGAAGTCTTAAACTATCTGCAACTTGGCAGAGATATTTTTACCTGCCTTAACTTGCAATTAGTTGAATCGAAATACTATATCAAGTCATAGAAATTATCGTCTAAATATTAGCAAACTACTATAACATATAGTTACCATGAGAAAACAATTTATAAAAAAAAAATTAAAATTTTTATTATAATATAAAATACTTTGCCTTTTGCAAGTGTATAAAGTCTTCTTCATATAAAAAATGTAACTTAATTTTCTTGTTAATATAGTTTAAGCCTCAATGTTGTTAGCTCATTATAATCGAGCTAATTCTGTTAACGATGCAAGTCACAATCGTAATAAATCGCATAAATTAAAGTCAAACAATGACTAAAATCAACAAAAAATTAAAAAATTCAATAAAAATTCAAATTTCAAATTCTATGATAAATAAAAAATAAATCAATTTTAAAATAAAAGAAAATGCTTGAATAATATAGACAACATCTGCAGTTAGTGTATATCTGTAGCTGTGCATGAAGATCAAAAAAAATAAATATAAATAGAAAAAAAGGTGCGACATGCATAAAATTAAATGTGCAGCTAAATGAATGTTGAATAATGAATACGGAATATGGAATATTGAATATATTAAATATATCTCTTCAAATGGTTCATCAAATTGCAACATTAAAAGATGTTCGTCTATAATTTAACAGCCATTTGGCAATACGTTGCCATTTTGGCAACAATAATAACAATGATGATGACAAGAGTTCAATCAGGTTTAGTTATGCGCTACACATAGCACAGCATCTAAGTTTATAGCTAGCACAAGTTGTTAACTAACTTGCAGCGCAAACTAAGAGTCACGTTTGTCTATGCCGCCATGCATTCGCGTCTTTTGATACTTTGCCTAATGCTATGTATTATGTTTTTACCTGATATTTTATCTTTCCTTTCGGTTATGCATTGTGGTTTATGACTGTCTGTGTCTTTGATTATATGCTTGTTGTCAAAACAAAAACAATAACGCACAAAACATAAACAATGACAAAAAAAAAAAAATCACAATGCAAAAAAGAAAGAAAAAAAACAGATCGCAGCATTGCATGCGAAAAACTTGTTGTCGAAATTTCATGTGGAAAATGCAATTTCATTTCCATTTCCTTACATGTTTCCATGCTGAGGCTGCAACAATAGAAAGTTCATTTTCATAGCTATTATTTTTCCTCTTTTTATTGTCTTAGTTTTTCTTCTGCTGCACTTGAAAAATGTTTTTCAGCTTTTGACTTTTGACAATCAAAATAATATTTGCACAGTTGACTATGCAAATGTTTGCTAATAGTTAACGCTGAGTGCTTGGGAATATTCCTCAGGCATCGTAGATTAAAAGTGACGTCGACAAATGCCACAAATAAATAAATAAAAAATAAAAATAAAAGACAATTCCATTCATTGAGCAAATAGTTCAACATACAAAACCATTAAAACAAATCGCGCTAGCGTGTGAACAAATATAAATCTTTAATTTTTTTTTTCTTTTTTTTTTTGCTCCTCTTTTACTACGCTTGTTTGTATTTTGGTTTTTTTTTTATTTTTTTGGACATGCCAACGGCAACCATTGAAGCATGTCCAAACAACGCCACCGTTTTGTTAAGCCAAAAAAAAAAAACTCTTCATCTTGTGAAGTGTATTGGCCAAAATAAAACTAGAAAAAAAATTCAAATTAAATTTACAACGCTTGCAAATGAAACACAAATGAAAAAAAGCAAATAAATTGGAAAGTTACAAGTCGTAAAAAAAATCTTGTACATGAAATTTTATTTGAAAAAAATACAAAAAAAAAAAACAATGAATAATTTTTGTTTGCATTTTTTTATCTGCACTTTGAGATTTTTTAGTTACTGTTTAATATTTAATCTATTGACAGTTTGACATTGTACACTGCCAACCAAATATTGTACACAATTATAGTGCAAATAGTATTTATGGGCAAAGTGTAATAGATGTTGCCAAGTTGCCCTTTTTGGCCATAAATTATAATTATGAAAAATGTCTATATAAAAAATTAAATTAATTATTTGTTGTTGGCAAATTCATTATTGTTGTTATTGCTGTTTGTTATTGTTATTGTGTTAACCTTGTATTGTGAAATTGGCACGTTTTCTCCATTTCAGCGTTACTTAATGAGTTTCAATAGAAAACAAAACGAAACAAAAATCAAGATAAAAATCAAAAAGAAAACAATAATCGCTTGTGAAACTATTTGCCGAAAAAAAAATAAATATCTGAGGCGTTGAACAAGCTAAAGGAATTTACAACAAGCAACAACAACATAAAAAAAACATATTTAATTACTTATTTTAAGCTGTTATATTTTTTATTTATTTTTTTATAAATTGTGCAATAATTTATATCATTATTTTTTTATTAGCCAAAAATTTGACATAGCTCAAGGCGATAAAGTCAACAACAAAAAAAAAAAAAAAAAATAAAAGAAAACTTGTTGACATAAAAAAAATTCAAAAAGTTGACATAAAGTCAAATGCATTTAATTAAATTTTATAAAAAAAAAAAAATCAAAATTTGTTCAAGCTTTTTATGTGCTCCCCCTTCCCCGCTCCCTGAAAAATATCTATATAAAATATTTTCTTTCGTACCTTTAACTTTCTAAAGCGTTGCGGTAATATTGTATAATAGAGCGTTTCCAATATGTAAAAAATGGACTTCAATGTGAATACAATTAAATCCAAGAAAAATTGATAGAAAGCACGCAATGGTTTATCCATATGCAGTAGTCCAGGGGGCGTCACAGTAGTCATATTTTCAATTTTTATAATTTTTTTATTTTTGCACAAAATTAATGATTGATGTTTTTTTTTTTTTTGCCTGAAGCGAATGGCGGGGCTAGAGGGGCCTTGTGTGGCTGCCAAAAAAAAAACCACGTGTGGAGCAAGTTAAGTTTTATGCGAAACACGCTCGTTGATTATCGCTTCAACAGACAATACAATTTTTTGTGGCTTATAGCTTTTATTCGAGCCTAAGTTGGTTTAACACTTTGCATATTAATATAATATTGAGATCTTGCAGTCTCAGATATCGCGACGCAGTTCACAATTTCACTATGCACAATGTGTTCGTATAAATTTTATCATTTATTTTATATGCGTCTTATTTTATTTTTTTTATTTGTTTGCGCAGGCGCGCGCTTTTATTCGTTTGGCGGTTTGATTGTATCTATGTTTCGCTTTTTACATATTTTATTCGCCTGCCAACAATCACAATCACATTGCCCGGTGCCGTGCGTGCCCGTCCGTTTATGCTGAAGTCACAGTCGAGACTGAAACTTAACGTCAGCCGGTGGCAGCAGCAGCGTTTTGTGTTTTGACTTTGCTTCAGAGTTTGGCTACTTTTTCTATTTTTTATTTTATTTTATTTTTTTTTTTTGGTGGTGGGCGCAGCGCTGCTTGAAGCTTTTTGCTGCAAGATTCACAAACAAAAGTCGCGTTGTGACCGCAGAAAAATATCAGCGAAAAAATAACAAGCGCAACAACAGCTGCTATCTTAGCTTACAACGAAGACTTTCTTAACTTGGCTTTGGCTAGTTTTTGGGGCCAGCTGACACATAGATATGCGTAGTATGCATGAGAAGTTTACAGAACCAGTTTGTTTCTTAGTTCATTTGATTATCTCACTTGAAATTTTAATTCGTCTACATTTCCCCCTCTCCTGTCACACACACACTACTGCTGGGAAAGTATTTGAATTTAAATTTGTTGTTGTCGTTAGATATAAAAAAAAGAAAGTAAAGACAATAAAATTCTAATTCGTGTTTCACGAGTTGTAATTAATATCAACTAAAACGAAATGCATAACATAATTTTAGGCAGCATGCGAATATTGAAATTATTATTTTTAAATTCGTTTTTTTTTTTTTGTTGGTTTTTAGTTATAAAATTTGTTGTTGCTCAACAGTGAAGCTATTTTTGTATTTTAAATACTTCGCACAAAGTACTCAGCGATCAACTGTTATGCGTTTGCATTTGTTGACGGTTCAAATTCCAGACCTGACCAATTATAAAATAAATATTTTTAAAATTAAATTTTTTATGTTTTTTATATTTATTTAATTTTTTAAATTTTTTGTACAATAATTTAAAATTTTTTTCATAAATTATTAACTGTTATAACAATTGTGAAAATATTTTCGTACCTTTAAAAAATAAATGTATACTTCGCTCTACGTACTCAGTGTGTCAACTGCAGTTGCACTGCATTGCGTTTGCATGTTGACGGTTCAAATTCCAGGCTAGACCAACTGTAAAATAAATTTTTAAAATTATATTTTTAATTGTTTTTTATTTTTTTTAAATTTTTAAATAAATTTTACAATAATTAAAATTTTTCCATAATGTATTAACTGTTCAAAATGTGTTTATTTCATTTGCACCTTTCAATACATAACGTACAGCACGCAATGCGCAATGCGCATGAAATGAAAAACTCACCCCTGCATGAGCGGTCAGCTGTTGCTTGCTTTTTCATTTTCTGTCGCCTTATAATTCCCAAGTTGTTATTCAGCGTTTGGTAAGTATAAGTACAAGCAACATTAGCATGTACTTCGGAAGTGTCTTCTGTGATTGTTCTCTGTGCATTGATCGATATATAGATTGCCATCTGTTTATCAGATCTGCTCAGTGCCGACCCTCCGTCACACTTTGTTTCCCAGTAATTCTGCCTGGCATTGCTGTGGCAACAGGTTTCGATTGGCTTTCCGCTGCCTTTGCTACCGACGACGGGTCGATTAGCAACAGACGCACGGTTATGCATCAGCTTCAACCCGCCGCCCAATCTCCGCCTCGCGCATTTCAGTCTGTCGTTCTGATGACTGAGATGCGTATAGGTTACGGATTCGGCGAGGGTCGCTAATGTTGAAGCCAACAACAGTTGCCCAAGTCAGCCATTTTCAAAATTTCTTGGTTAAGTAACTTTGTAGCTTAGCTTCGGATTTTCGTAATAAATTTGCTGTTCAGAACACTTCCATGTACGCGGCATTGCCGAGCAATTTGCCCATTCTTTTGCAAAAATTTATAAAAAAAATTATAAAGTTAAGATAGATCGAGTCTCCTCGATCGGCTAGGTGTGTAAAATTTATAATAAACAACAAATTGTAATAATAAAAATAATATTAAAAAATGAATAAAAATTTTATTTAAAAAAATATATGCTTTTTACTTATGGGAAGAAATTAAATTAAATTCGAATTTCCATTACAGGTGAGAGAGCAAAAAAAATTAGAACATATTAGCGAAAAATTCATTGGTCTGAAGTAAGAAATACCAGGCGAACAGAAACTTACAGAAAGTAACTGCACGAGTTTATTTTTTGCGATATTGCTGTTAATGTTAACCGGCAGCATAAAATAATTCTGTGAATAAGAGCTCTTAATGTTAACAGTAGCATAAATATTTCCGTTGCGATATTCAAATTTCTTTAAATATTCATCCGTCTACTTGCTGCTAATTTCTGTTCGCCTGGTATTTCAGACTCCAGAATCCAATTATTTTGGACATTTTTGGCATTGCCATGACTTGCATTTTATTTTTTTTTCTCTCGTAACGGAAATTCAAATTTTATTAATTTTTACTCATCTGCTTGCTGATAGTTTCTGTTCGCCTAATATCTGAGACTGAAAATCCAATGATTTCGACATTTCTGGCATAAACATGACTTGCATTTTTGAAAGGCCTTCCGGCCGTAGTATCTTTGAGATACAAAAATATCTTTAAGGCTACAAAGCATCTTTGAGATACAAAAGTATCTTTGAGACACAAAAGTCTCTTTAAGATACAAAAGTATCTTTGAGATACAAAAGTATCTTTAAGGTACAAAAGTATCTGTAAGATAGAAAAGTATCTTTGAGATACAAAAGTATCTTTGAGATACAAAAATATCTGTTAGATACAAAAGTATCTGTAAGATAGAAAAGTATCTTTGAGATACAAAAATATCTGTAAGATACAAAAGTATCTATAGGATAGAAAAGTATCTTTGAGATATAAAAGTATCTTTGAGATACAAAAGTTTCTGTAAGATAAAAAATATCTTTGATATACAAAAGTATCTTTGAGATACAAAAGTATCTTTGAGATACAAAAGTATCTGTAAGATAGAAAAGTATCTTTGAGATACAAAAATATCTTTCAAATACAAAAGTATCTTTGAGATACAAAAGTATCTTTGAGATACAAAAGTATCTGTAAGATACAAAAGTATTTTTGAGATATAAAAGTATCTTTGCGATACAAAAGTATCTGTAAGATAGAAAAGTATCTGTAAGATACAAAAGTATCTTTGAGATACAAAAGTATCTTAGAGACACAAAAGTATCTTAGAGACAGAAATCTGATCTAAATTTAAATTCTGTTATAAGCAGAAATTAAATGAATTTTATTTAAAATTCTGTTATTTATTTAAGCATAAAGTAAACAAATTGACAAATTTTTATATTATAGATAGATTTTACTTCTATGGAGCGAGTAAATTTAATTTTATTAACTTTACATTTATATATACATAATATAATAAGATCCTATAGAAGCGTAAACAGAGTAAACACTAAATATATTTAATTTATGTATTATTTTATATTTATATTAATATTATTTAATAGTATAATTAAAGTTTCTCGTGTTCGTTTTTTTTTTTGTTTGTTGATGTTTTATATGCGTTTGTTTATATCTAATGGATGGAATTAAGTTTAAGTTTTCTACATAAAACAACGTGGGGCGTTCGTCTCATTATCGTTCATCCGGCTAACATAATCTCTTGTATAAAAAAAAAGTGATAGAATAAACATAAAATAAAAACTATATGTGAGTGTTTGTAAAATATAAAAGGCGTAAAGGCGGGGCGGGGCAGGGCAGGGCAGGTTAAACATAAATAGTTGATTACATGGCCGTCTCTAGCGGTTGACTGTGACTGCGTCCATTTGTATGCAATGGCAGCAAACCACCGTCGCCGGCCTCAGTATCAAAATCCGTTTCAAGCAATGCTTCTGATTTTGAACGATGATATGGATTGGCACTAACTCGCGATGTAGGCGATGTAGGTGTTACAACGGGTGAAATGGACGGCGATGCTGCTTCCTGTGATGCCGTTTGATAAACAGTCTTTGGCCTTGACGTATGTACCGTTGGTGCAGCCGGTGGCTGAGCAACTGGCCGTGGTGTGCGATAATGTGATGTAGGCGCTTTGCTGCTACGCACAGCTGTATAATACGAATCTGGTCGACGCATATCTGCTGGCGAGGCTGCATTCTGTTGTTGTGGCACTGCCGGCGCCGGACGATAAAGCGATGATTCATTTGAATAATTGAATTGATCCAATTTCTGATCGAAAGGCAACGAGTCACCGCTGCTACGCTGTGGCATAAATGAACTGTGTGAGCTGCGTTGATATTCGGGTAAATTCTGTTTCAATTCACTGAGAAATGCTAAACCAGGTTGACCACGTCGTCCACTGACGACGCTGCCACTGCCAGCACCTCCAGTTTCGGTGCGCAGCGGCAATGTACTTGCATTGCCATAATAATCTGAACCGATTTCTTCAGCATCGGCATCAGTGTGATGTATAATGGGTGTGTCCTCGGCCACGCTTGTGCTTATGGAGTTGGCTCTGGTGCCGCCGCCATAAGTTGAATTATCGCGGAAGCCTTCATTGCGATAACTTAACTCAAAGGCATCTGGTTCAAGAGCGGCGGCAGCAGCAGCTGCACGTGCTCGATGTGCGCTACCTTTGGAAATGGTTGCCACTTTATGTGGCTGCTGCTGATGATGATCCTGTCCTGCTCCTGGACGTAAAGCATTCTGATTAACATATTCATTATAATTAGTCTTTTGATCGTAACCCTCAAAACTGCCCGCCTCAGAGCTAAGCACACTCTTGTCCATAGAGTCAATAGAACCATTGGCCACCATTTGCTTGTAGTCCTGGCCCTTCGTTAAAGTGCCATTGCTGGACATATTCTAGGGAGCGGAAAAGAAGTGGAAGAAAAAGAAAAAACGAAAGAAGGAAAAATAAAATTAAAAAAATAAAAGAAAAACTTAAAGAAAAAACTGACAAAAAAAATTATAATGAAAAAACTCATACATAATTTGGACGACGTCGCAGTGATCCTTGCGGATCGATGCTATTGAGACTACGCAGACTTTGGCGTATGCTGTTGCGGCGCTGCAAACGTTGCACATGACGATGCTTGGACTTGGCGAACCAGCAAAAAGCAACTAGAATCAATAGTATAATAGCTAGCACAAATGCCGAAATAATACTTATGGCAAAGATGTCAGCACGCCACGATAATGGATCAATTATAACCTAGGGAAATACAATTGGTAAGTATTCTCATAAAAATTCTATTATCTCTCTCTTACTCTTGGATCCATTTCACAGATAAAGCCACGCTCTTTGTCACAATCGCCTACTTCAATCTCACCAAAAACAAAGCTCGTACAGCGCTCAATATGATTATAATCTTGTATCCAAACTTTCTCAGGATATTTCAGATGCCGCATTTGACTCTGTAAGTATTTCCATAACGTCGTGCTATCAGTGCGTATAAACGGCATGGTGGAGTTCTCCGAGCGACAAAAATCGCGTGCCTCATGGAATGTCATTGGTGCGCCAACATAAATAAAGCAAGTGTCCTGCACCAGAGCCCAACCAGGCGGACATTTGCCATCCAAAATGGTCTCATTGTTCATCTGGAATGGTACAGCAAGCACTTCCAATAGCATGGGATCATCTGTAAACAGGCAAAAGGCAGAGAGCATAAGTTTAGATAGTTTATTTATATTATAGTTACAATTGCACTTACCTGATTTGTCCCTGATGCGTGACTGTACTGAAATTGTATTGTTGTAGCTCCAGTAGTTGTGTCGTGCGTCTATTTTAGAGCTCCAGGTTTCAAAGGTCCTGAGATAAAGATTCAAAAATTAATTAGTCTTGGTTTATATCAAAATTAAAATATTTCTAAGGCTTACCTGTTTTCGTAGTCAAAGCTCATACTAGTTGTGATAGATTTGGAGAGAGAAAGGTAAGGAAGATATAGATAAAGCATAGTAAGGAGAAATGGGTATTATTACATTTTGTATATACAACTACTGTGACTAAGGAAAAAGAACTAAAGATACTAGGTACTACTTCTATTACAAAGATACTTTAATGAAACTTACATTGAATTATTCACAGTCAGCAATTCATAATCATTTTCATAATTCTCAAAAATATTATCCACATATTGTTGACCAGCAGTACCGGCCACAATGGTCGCCCTGGACATCCAATTGGTTGCCACATTTCTAAAGAAAAATAAAGCAAATATTAGTTAAAGTTTAAGCACGATTAAATTAATCTTAATTTACCTATAGAAACCATTATGTGCTGTAGTCTGATAAATTTGCAGTCGAACCTTCTCAAAGCCAGAGACTTCCATAATTCGACCGCCGACATTACTATGCACATAATTGTAACTAAAGTTGGAGACAACCTGAGACAGACGTATGACTTCCTCATAGCCAGCCACATTCTGTGCAAAGTAATTCCGATATAACTCGACCTCCTGATATGGTGATGACTGTCGACCTTCTACAAAGAGTGCGGGACGATTGCGATTTCTCATAAATAGATTATGATGTACAAAGCCACGCAATGAGGTCGCTGAGCCACGCGAATCAGCACGAATGCGTAATCCGCCCTGATTCTCTACCAACAGATTGTTCTACAGAGTAAAAGAGATAGAGAGAGAGATAGATGTCAAGCAGTAAATAAAATAGATAACGGTATTGATTACTCACCATAAAGTATAATGAATTCATATTCTGTACATCCAAGTTAAGGGCCGAGGCGCAAGTAGAGAAATTGCCATAGAGTTGCTTACAGTTCCGCTCAATGCGATTGCCAATTAGTGTTAAAGTAGGCGTAACTTCTCCCGCTGAGGCATAGCTCACGGCTCCCTTCATAGCTCCCGCTATATGTGTGTCCGTTATGTTGTGTAGAGCATCGCGATCTTTTGAAAATTAAAAAAGAATTAGAACTTTAAATCATTCTTGTAATATAACATTACTGTCTATCTCTATTCTTCTATCTTGCTTCTAGCCTCCCCTTCTACCTTAAATACTTACATTGTCCTAATGTTGAAATTGGAACTGTGACAACCTCTGCGATGAAGCCATGTGTCTCTGGTGCGCCACTTGCGACAAGCTGAAGACTCAATGTCGGACCTTTAGTTCTGAAGAAATATCTTTGATTATCCGTATCAGATTCAATTTTACCCAAATATTTTGCCGTCACATTATAGATATCACCATCAAAAAGTCTTATGAAATCTGTGCGTCCATAGAGCTTTGAATGATTAAATAGATTCGATTGAAGCAAACGGAATCCCAAAGGTTTGGCACGAAAAGCAGATGTAAAGATCTTAACACAGTTGACGGGATTATTATCATATTTATAGTAGACCAGCATCCGTTCTTCAATGCTTAAAACTTTCTGAGGATCACAAATATCGACTAGAGAGAAGAGTTTATAAGGCAAGTCAAGTTTCTTCAATGGCGTAAAACTAGACTCATCACTATCTCTGCCCTCTCCACTAAGCGAGACAATGCTAATGCCCGTACCGAGAGTCTTATTAATGTTCAGATGATTTAGATTAAGTTTACCACTCGGTGCTATCAAATTGATGCCATCATTTGCAGAGTTTTGTATGCTGACTGAGCTAATACTTGGATTTTTATGAATTGCCTGTATAGCAGCTGCTTTGTGATTATGTAGTATGCCTGCCTGTTCAATCTTGACGAATTCCAATTGACTTTCTCGTTGTTGTTGCTGGCCGTATGAACGTGTATTATGCAATCGATGTTCATACTGTATTTCCTCAAATTTGGAATTAGCAAATCGTATGCCACCCCAATAGACTTCATCGTCAGCAATTCCATTGCAACTTACAAAGACAAAGACATCATCCCAGCGACATTCATGACGATGTCCATAGAGTTGTCCATTTAGACGTTCAGCACAATCCTCCATACGTTCCTCATCACCACGACACTCGAGCGGCTGTACCCAGGACCAGATGCGTGTTAATGAATTCGTATGGAATTCAATTCTACGATCATGTCCATAATAAACATTGAGTGGATCAAAGCCAAGTTCACGACAAACGACCTGAGCATTGCGCTCTGTAAAGCGACTATCACATATGGGTACCCATTGAAGTGTAGTATGATTGAAATACTCAAGGAAACCCTCATTCAATCCAAATAATCCATCTGTATCGCCAGTACAGTTGCTTGCACTTGTACACAAACGAATTGAATCGAAGTCTGTCAGCGCTGCACTCATATCTTCCACGGCGCGTTTGCGTGGTGGTGGTGCAAGTGTCATAGATTCCCTTGTTGCATTCCTAAGGGGTCGCATTACAATCGGTGATTCTTTGTAGCCAATTGCAATGAGTGTGCCTAATACCAATATGCCAACATTTGGCTCAAATTCCAGTGTAACGCCATGTTGTATGTTTAGAATTGTACCAGGCATAACTGTAATATCTGAAGCGATATAGTATGGTGTTGCCTGCTTAGGAAGTGTTAGATCTCTATAGATGCGACCACCACGATAGGTGGCCAAGTTGACTTCCTCATTAAGTGGCGCCACCACAGACACACTTGCATCATAACTATCCTCAATAAGGAAAGGTTGATAGATAACATCAGCATGATCATTCCAATTATCAAAGTCAAATATCTTTGATTCAATATAGGCAGCATCTTTAGCTCCCCACCAATTCTCTGCCGCTTGGAAATAATTATTTAATCGTGCTGATCTTACACCCGCAACCAGATTATAATCCATTTCGTTGTCCGCAATTAAATTACGATAGAGTCTCACATTCTGCACACCATCTAGACGAATAACAGCTGATGGCAATAGATGCTGTTTACGTATGCGACGCGCAGCTCTCATGTAATGTCTATAGTCGGCCATCATGGTAACAATGTTGTTGCCCTTGAACGTATTGTATTCGATGCTCGCTGGAACCTGACCAATGATCTCACTAAGACTGTCGGCCTTGAAGAGTAACACGAACTTTGCATTATTTGATTCGAAACGATTGTTATCAAATTTCAGACGTTTCTCCATACCGTCGAGTGTTATCAGCGCACCTTGGCAGTTATTTTCACGAAATACATTTGAAGTTATGTTAAAGACAGTATAGTGTCCGAAGACACCAATATGGAAATTTTTATTCCGTTGCCATGTACTGTTACCAAAGTATATAGAATGCGTAAAGTTCTCATTGTACTGCCAGACATAGGGAAGTGCGACGAGGAAACCTCCATATGTATTTTGCTCTACTGTCGTGTCTTGCAGCACATAATGGAAGAGATTATTGGAGGAACGTAAATCTTTCGATAGTTGACGTATGCCGTGACCATTCTGTGTGATCAGTGAACTGTTGATGTGTAGTGTTACCTCTGAAAGGTTGCTGGAGATGACATCCCAGAACGGAGACTTAATCAGAATGGCTTCACGTTCATTAAAACTTAATTCCGAATTAATCAACTTGATAGATTCATTGGCTTTACGTAAATAATATTCACCATTGTCTCCCACATAGCGATTATAGTAGTATCCCGTAATTCCACGAAGATTCTTTTGAATTCGTGTAGATCTTATGGTCAATGTGGGTACCGGACCACTGACAATACGATTGCGTATGTTTTGAACAGGCGCAGTGACTGTACTTAACATAAGTACAGCACCACCAAGCGCATGAGTGCCACTTTCATAGTATATAATAATGCCATAGCTACTACTTGTAGCTGGGAAAACGTTTAAATCACGTTTCACTTGCCACAAATCGCTGCGAATATTTTCATTGCGTGCATTCAATATACTGATGCTTTCCGTGGATAAATTATGTATGGGATTCAAAAGTTGTATGCCAATCACATAACCAGCAGGACATTGTACCACAATCTTACGACTAATTGGCTCCATATCCAAATGTTCCTCCGTTCTGATATACTTATGCTCAAAGGTGCCAAGATCAATGTTTGTCAACTCATGTGGCAGCCTATAAGGATCATAGTCCGTATCGTAGGTGTTAAAATCTCTTGCCATATTGAACCAGCCACCAATTTCTTTTTGATCCAATGAAGCAATAACTGCATCATGAGATATTCCACTGCCACGATTATCTTTGATAATGGAGCCAGAAATGCGGAAATCCAATTGCTTAAGGCTAATGCCACTGCCTCGATTGCCCGAGAACTCCGAGTTCTTAATGTTATTCACTGATTTGCCAGCATAGATATCAGCATAAATAATGCCCAGACCATCCTGTAGATTATTCACCACTCGCACATTCTCCAGATTGTGACGTGCATGATCCATTTGTACAGCTGGCTTGAAGGAATTTGTTGTATAATCAAAAAGTCCTGCTTTCTCTACTGTCACATACTGCAGATCGGCACGCTCGGCCAGCATACTGAATCTTATGCCAGCCCATGCACCTTCATAACAACGCAAGCCGACATCATTTTCGTGAGTGCAACTGTTCTCAAAGTCATATTCCGATCTGCATTTTGTCACATCTCGATCGTGTGGTGTGCAACGCACATTGGCCACAAGTACATCCTCGGAAGTGCCAGCGTTGGGCAGTTGAGAGCGCAGTAATCGCCAATCTTGAGGATTTAGTGAGTAACCTAATTGATGACAGACTAAAGCAGCATTCAGGACATTCCAGCCATAATCACAGACAGTGCCCCAGCGACCTTTGAGATATACTTGCAAGCGACCCTCATGAGCACCGGCACCACCTACAAGACGCACTGGTACACGAGGTATAGCACCTTCAACGGGTAATACTTCCGTTTCCATATCGATTGCCTCCGTTTCACTATCCAAATCAATTGTTTCCGTATCGTTGCCGCCCATAATCGTCTCTCTTTTCAGTGTGAAGAGTATATCGTCGGGTCTTCGGCCACGAGCCTCCAATTTGCCGGCAATCATCATGCCAACACTCGGTTCAAAGCGTAGAGTTGTGCCTGGTTGTAGTATAAGTTTGCCACCAGGACGAATATTAATATCCTTGGTCACAGTATAAGTGCCAGGGGGCACCATATCCTGACCATCAACTTCACCTCCAATGACATCGCTGCCCTCATGGAAGAAACGTGGCACAACAGTTGAAACTGTAATCATTGCCGTCGAGCCAGGGTTGGAGTTATGCAGCAGATAAGGAAGATAATTGATCTTGGCCAGATTATAGCGATCATTACGATGGAATAGTCGAGCATAAATGCGATTCTCGTCAGTGTGTCCCAACCAATTGCAGGTAGCATTAATGATTTGACTTTGATCCGTTAGCTGGGAACCAATTTCGTAAGCCGAATCCAGATTATGCAAGATATTGCGAAAGATATCAACATTGCTGGAGCCAACAACAACGGGTGCAGCTACTCTGGAGCGTGGATTCAAACGTCCAGCACCATCGCTGCCTTCACTACCAGCAATCAATGGACCAAATGCTTCCGTAATGTTGTTACGCCGCACAAAGTTCCTTGTGAAGAGTATATACTGTACTTCAGCACGACTATAGGGCGACAATGCAAGCGAAACAACATGAAGTCCACTGTTATGCATGAAGTAATTGCTCTGTATTAGTAACTTGACCGGAAGATAGTTAAATTCCTGGAAAATGTAATCGTTGTTCACATAGATGCAACCATAAGAACCATAACGGAACATATTATACTCGATGCGACCCTGAAGATTCAATGCTGGACTCAAATATATTGAATTCGCCTGACTATGCTTGAAGAGATTGTGTCCCAATTGAAGTTGCATATTCGGTTGTCCATTGGAGGTAGCCTGATAACACGACTCAACGAAAATATCATTTTGTTGGCTGCCATTGAAATTGTTTCCGGTAATATTAACCCAAATTGGACGACAATAGTTGCCATGAAAGACTCCCATCTCAAGATTGCCACCAATCTGTGAATACTCGACAACTGTTGTCTGATTGAATGGTATATATTCGACACGATCCACATCTGTTGTATGATTCAACCATGTTGCAAGTCCATAGCCACGATTCGAGCTCAATGCAGAACGTGAAATGTTACGGTTGCCACCATAGTAAGTTATATTGACGCCAGCGCCGTTATTGAAACTTATATTGCTGCTCGTAATGTTGACATCGCCAGCACCACTTGTCACATGTACACCTGCCACATGTCCATTGCCGGAAACACTGCTCGCATGTACATGCAGCTTGGAACGTATATTATCGATAGCCACGCCTCTGCCACCATTATCCTCCACGGTCGATTGTGCCACACGTAAATCGTAAGCAACCGAATCGCCCGATGTAATGCGGAAATAAAAACTTGATTCTCTGCGTGCATCGGCACGAATGCGCACAAACATCTTTTCTCTGGTGGTAGTCACACTCTGTGGCCGAGTGAAATTTCTAGCCTGCCATTGGAACAACAGACGATCGTTGGTTGAGGCACCATCAAAAATCTCCACAGTTGCTGTCTCATTCTGTTGCAGCATAAAATACTCAAAGTGCAGTGTGAGAAGATATCCAGGTCGTGTAAAGAAATACTTGCCACATTCCTTGGTTGAGCCGGCATAGTATTTCTGTGTGAAGGATAAGGAGATCGGATATGTCTGTCCCGATGTTGTGGGCAGTGTGCAAAAGTCATATATGCTAGCACGATCAGTGCGTTCTGTGCCGCGTAGATCATGCCCCACATACTTGATACCATCGGCAGCATTATCGACAATGGAACAACCTTCGAGTTGTACTAAACCTTGACTGGAATTTACAAAGATTCCAATGCCATTACTGTTGCGCACTGTTACATTTTGCATCTGGAATCCTGCCCAGGGTCGCGTGCTATTGAATCCTGTGTATGCCGAATGACTAATCATCACATGCTCCATTTGTGGTGGTAATCCCTGCACTTCTAGTGCTGACTTTGCACTAAATCCAGGTCCATTTCCAGCTCTGATAATATCCACATATTTGAGACGTGATTCCGACTGTGCTGCATAGACAGTGTTATCTCTGCCCAAAGATTTGGTTGAGGGCGCATTATCGAAATATATGCCACGCCAGTGTCCCAATGGCTCCGAATGCACAGGCTGACATTGTATGCCTAAATCATTGTGATAATCACACGAACCGGCGCCCATTTGCCTTGAGCTCCAGGCACAGTTGAGCAAACTGCTCTCTCCTCCTCGACACTTGGGCTGCTCATATAACAATCTCGGATAGTATCCAGCTGTGCGCTCGACCCAATTCCAAAAGCGACCACCGCGATAACCCAACTGTTTGCAGGCCACAGCATAGTCTGCTTGAGTCCAACTGAGGGAGAAAAAGGCAAAGAAAAGTTAGTGAAAGTGCAAAGTAAAGTGAAATTTAAGAATCTTACTTTCTGGAATTTGAACAAACTGAACGCCAGGCACCCTTGTGATACAACTGTAGCCGCCCCTCCACAGGCGTTGGTCCATCCACTAAGCGTATACCCTTCTCCTGATCATCTGGCAGTTCTAATTTATAGTTAGCTGTATTGCTTTGTGATTTTAATGTAATACGCGCTGTTGGCGTGCCCTGCGAATGGAAGAAGAGAAAAACATTCAATAAATATTAATATACGAATTTTATATAATTGTATCCCATAGATTTATATATCGGCATACCAGAAACTATATTATTGTTTGCTATTTAACGCTGAAGTCTTCTAAAATTATTCAAACTTTTCTTTTACATTTCCCACATATTAAAATGTTTTTTTTTTTTCTTTCTAGACTTTCTACACTTTTTAGGTGTTAATTTTTTCTATCTTTCATTTTCATCTGCGTGTCATCTTTGGCCTCTCACAAACGTCAGACGCAGCATGAAAGCTCAGAGAGCAATTTTTTCAGCTATTATTATTTTATTTGTTTTGCTTTTTTCCAGTTATTTTCAATTATTATATTATTTTTTTTTCATTAGCTTGGCCTTCGTTTTCCAATGAGGAATCATGTATATATATAGTATATGTCAAAACTAAGTATGCCTCAATTTAGACAATTAATTAACACCTATGTGTAGTTTATAATGATGATGATGATGATGACGATGATGAGTATGATGCTGATGCTTTGGGCATAGTAGAAACGCCCACCGACAATTGACAAAACACCAAACAATTTTATTTAATTAAAAGTAGACAGGTCAAGCATACATATAGCTATATATATACTATATATTCATATACTAGATATGATGAATCAGCTATGTTTTGCATATGAAATTAGTAACAGAATTTCTATTATTTTTTTTTTTTTTGTGTTTTTTTTTGGCAGCTTAAGTTTGAATTGAAGTTGCTTGTAAGGCGCACTAATTTGCCCATTTCCATTGCAATGAAAACATCAATTATGCGACGTCGTTTCACTTAAATCTAATTAACCCTTAATGACCCTCTGACCGCTGATTAAACTGACGGAACTTGGGTAGCGATATGTACATACCACTAAAGTTGACCAGTTGAGCTTCGTCAGGGGTAAAGAATGGGGAATGCGGACATGCAAAGTAAATGCAAGCAAGCAAGCAGAAGTTCTTTGATGTTAGTTCGCTACGTAATTGTTATTGAAATCGTGTAAAAAAAAGAAAAATATAAAAACGGGAAATGAACTTGGATCTGACCCAATTATCGCTTTGTCGTGACCCAAACTCAAGCTTAAAATTGAAGCATGCACTGACGCTGACGCCCTAACCTAACCTAACCAAGCTATAATAAGAATGAAAGGCGAGCATATACTTATCATTGGTACTGTATAATAATTGCGCTTATCTTATCAGTTCATAAATCAATAGTGCGAGTATCAAAGAATCAAGTGAATTCTACAAAAGGCTACGAAATATTTTGTTTATCGTTTGCTTATCTAACTTTAACCGTTACTCACCTGTTGTCTGATGGCAACAGGTGTATGGCCAACGCTTAATCATTCGCAGTAGTCAATGAGACGCGAGCGGAATAAATTGATTGATGAACTAAATAGTTACCCTAAGCTAGTTCTGGTTGAAAAGGGCAACAAAAAAACTGATTGATAGACTAAACTAATATTCTACTTTGCCAAAGTAGCTTTAAAAATTTGTATGATAGACTATAGAGATACCCTATAAAATCGATAGTAAACATAGTTGTAGAAACTAAGAAATAAACTCAGAGTATCAATAAATTTTTTAAGCTTTTACATAATAAATACCTAGTCGTATATACCCGCTAAACATGCTTCTTCAATTATAGGGTATCATTGCAAAATTTACTAGCAATTTTCTGCACGTTGCACTTACCACAGCGTGTAGAACACCGCGCACTTTCAGTCCCTTGGTGGGCGCAAATTCAACAGTCACGCCCGGTTCGATGGTCAGACGACCGCCCCGCAGCACCTCCAGGTCATCGCGTGCCAGGTACGGGCTCTCACTTAGCCTCAATATGCGCTCACTGAGTATTTCGCCACCCTGTAGCTCTGTAAAGGAGCTGCTGCTCGATGATGTCAGCTGTAATGATGGCGTCGACGGCGGCGCCACAGTGGCGTCAATGCTATGACGAGTTGCTGGCAGCAACTGTGTGGCGCCATCTAGACTGGCAAATTCGATATCGTTGTCATTGTTGTTGTTGTTGTTGCTGTTTTCATTGTCCTGTAGCAGTTCAACTGCTTCAAGCATAGACTGTTGGCGTTCTGGCAGTTGTTGCTGCTGCTGTTGTTGTTGTTGTGCGCGACCTAGTTGGCAGGACGACAATAACAGCAGCAAGCTGGCCAGGAGTATTGTGCATATGTTGGCCCATTTGGGGCCATTGGGCGTGTGGCAGTATTTGTAGTTCTTGTTGTTGTAGCTTATGTTATTATTATGTTGTTTACTTTGTTTTTGAAGCAAGTTCGTTTTATGTCGTCGCAGCGTCATTTGTGCATTGTTTTTTTTATCGACTTCTTGTTGTAAACTTATATTTAATTGTTTTTGTATATTATTTAAAATAAAAATTATGCTTTATTCTCACATTTCCATGGCAGTTAATTGTGTTTTTAATTTTAAAGAGCTAAAATCGTTAATAAAAATAAATTGAATAAATAAATTTTTATTAAAAACTTTTTTATATTTTTGTATTTGTTTTTTGTTTGATTTTTTTAAATATTTTTATTTAATTTTTCATTTATAATTGTAGTTATGCTTTTTACATTTACACAATATTTTTTAAAATTATTTTAATTATTTTTTATATTTTATTTTATGTCGAAATTATTTATTTAATTTTTATTTAATTATTATTTATTTGAGAATTTAATTAATAATAATTTGTAAATTAAATTAAATTATTTATTTATTTTTTTTTAATTATTTTAAATTATTTTAATTCATTTCCTCTTTTATTTTATAATTATTAAATAATTATAAATTGTTTAATTAATTTTTATTTTATAATTTTTGTACATTTCCTTTCATATTTCATACAATTTTTCAACTCATGCATTTTAAATATTTATATTGTCTTTTTTCGTATTTTCTTTATTTTCAATTTCTTTATTTTCTCTCTTTTCACACAATTCGTTTTTTTTTATTATTTTCGCTTTTATTTTTCACTATTTTTTCTTTCACATAATTTTTGTTTCAGCATTTGTTTTTATTTTTTTAAACATTGTTTTTTGTTATTAACATTTCACAACGGAGAAAAATAAGAAAAAAACACGATTGTTTATTTGCTATCTCATAATGTTTCAAAGCCAAACAGGCCTCTTGCATTGTTACCAATCTCTGATAAGCCGCCACAAAACTAGCCCTAAAAGCCAAAGCATATACTGAGAGAGAGAGAGAGAAAGAGAGAGTGAGTAAGAGAGCGAGAGAAAGAACTTGACAACGTTTGAAAAACCAAAACATACACAAATACCAATACACCACAAAATATAACAATCACCTCACCCCCAAAACACGTCTCTCACCTTAGCACGTCTCTCTCACCTAAAAGCTCAACACGCTCACCACGCTCACCACATGAAAAATGTTAAAACGACACGAAAAAAATCAAGCACGTCCGTACGCAAAGAACCGTTAGCTGCGACTGAGCGGTTTTACTTGTATTTTATATTACGACGAGTCTGTTGAGGAGCAACAAGAACAACAACAACAATAAGACGGCGAATATGACGAGGAAAAGACAATAACAACAATAACAACAACATGCTAAACAGTTGAGTTCAGTGGTGTGTGGAGTGGGTCATGGAAGGGGTAGAGGATAGAGGTATGGTGAAGATTGGAGCACTGCTTGTTGTTGTTTTTTGTTGTTGTGTCTCCACGTCAAACTATAACTGTAACTGTAAATGTGTGTTGGCATTTCATTCATGCACTGAGCACAAGCAGAGAGCAAGCGCATAAGAGCGTGCATGCGTGAGCAACAGAGAAAGATAGTGGCAGTAAGAGAGAGTGAGAGGGGGAAGGCGACTGCAGATAGCGTCGCACGCATAGCAAAAGGTTTTTTTGTTTTTCTTTTCTTCTGTGTGTTACGTGTGCGTAAAGCAAACAAAAAGCAACAGCTACAGCAGCAGCAGCAAACTGCAGTGAAAGAGAGAGAGAAAGGGAGAGCTGGCTTGAAAGAAAGCATTTCCAAGACGTTACAAACTTTTCTTCACCTTTGTGTGTCGTATCTCTCCCCCCCTCCCCTCCCCTCCATCTCTACATTTTACAAAGTTTTTATTTATGGCATATGCAAAGCAGCTTTTATGTTCTTCATGTTCTTGAGCTGCGGGTGCGGCTTATGCACTGTGAGAAATTACAAATGTTTAAGTCAAAATAAAACAAATATATTTTTTTATAATTAATAAAAAAAAAACAAATTTCTTGCAGTGTATTATAGTCTGGACTGTCTTCAAGTGTCTCTTTTTTATGCGTTATTATCGATGCAACTGTGACTCAGCTGCAAGCTATGCAAGTAGCAGTCATCGCTGCTGCTGTTGTTGCATGCAACGCCTACCAATGCAGCAAAGTGCATTTAAAAGTTTATTGTTTTTTTTGTCTTTGTTTTTTTTAATGAGTTTATTAACATTTGACGTCATTTACCTGTCGCTATAAATTGCCAATACGTATTACTTTTTTTCTGACTAACTTAACTTTTTCAATATGTCTTTGCCTTTGCCTTTGCCTTTGCCTTTGCCTTTGTCTTTGCCTTTGCCTTTGCCTTTGCCTTTGCCTTTGCCTTTGTCTTTGCCTTTGCCTTTGCCTTTGCCTTTGCCTTTGCCACTGATAAGCATATATGTATGTTACACTGTAATTTTACTCACTTAAATATATATTATATAGTATATATTAACTTTCATGATATCAGCACATGCGATAAGTCATATTATAGATATAGATACAATTTAATAGATAATAGCATTTAGATGATGATATTTCCTTCAATTGATAAGATTGCTTCAAGCTGAAGCACAGCTAATTGAGCCTTTAACTATAAATTGCAAACATTTCTTTTTTTTTTATATGACATTTTTATAGTAATTTTTTTTCTGCAGTTTTCACTAAGAGAATTTGCAGTATTTATGTTAGTTTAAGTTTGTAAGTTCAATAAACTAAAGTAACAATTTAATTACTTTAATTAGTTCGCAATGCAAACTTCGCATATGAAAGTTACAAATATTTTGCAGTAGTTTTTAAAACAATTTCTTTTTTTACAAGTGTAATTTGTCTTTTGTTTTGTTAAATTTACTTTTGCTGAGGGTATATAAATTTATAGTTATATATTCTTGAACTGTAATGATCAGCTTATGCGACTATAGGTCTAGGATCGCAGTGAAGCTTAATATACAAACTCTCTCTACTCTCTCTACTCTCTCTCACTCTCTTTCTCTCTCTTGTAACTGGACGAATCGGACATATATATATATATATATATATACCATATATAGTATCATATCATATCATATCATAGTATTTCATAAATATTAATGATCAACCAAAAATGAATGAGTTTTTATATGAAAAACATGTTTGTTTCTTCAGCTAGCAGACTGAAACTTACAGCACTTGAGTTTAGTGACGACTTATACTTCTTGAATTGAAATTGAATTACTATATCATATAGCTGCCATAGAAAAGAACACTCAAAAATTGACATATTGCATGAGAAGGTTTAGTTTTAAAGACTGCAAAGAGTATGACATAATCGACAGCTTGAAGTTCACTTTTATTTTACGTTTTTTTATTTAACATTCATTTTTTGTTATCAAAGATACGATACGTGCTTATAAAAATATATATAATATATAAAAAAAATATATATATATAAATATATATATATTAATTTCATGTTAAATAAATTTCTTTTGTTTTTCATTTTCTAGCTCTGAAAATTTTTTGAAGTCTCTAAATACGCTTTTTCATGTGATCTATGATCTAAATCTAGAAAATTTTTTGCTCTTGAAAATGTAAAAAAAAAAAACACTTAAATTTCTGCCTAATGACTTTTATAATTAATTTTTTCTCATAGAGAACTTTGGAAAGTATTTCAATGTAGATGAAGATTGAGATTATAGATTATAGCATTTTAAAGAGCTAATAATTAGGTTTCGCACTGTGCTTAATTTATATAATTTGAAAGCTAAAATTCGAATATATAAAAAAAAGCGCAATATAAGAAAATTGGTTTTCATAACTATTCAACATTTCCATGTTGCAATAAACAAAAGAAATATATAATATAAAGCACTTGCTATAAATGTATTTCATTATTATTAGTCATCTACTATTCATTCATTCATTCATTGATTCATTTATATTGCCGGCTTCTGCTACTGCTGCTGTTGTTATTGCAATTTCCTCTCGCTGTATGCGCACGCGATTTGAATTCCGCTCTCAAGTGACTAATAGACAGACAATCCGTGCATACTTAGTATAATCTGCAACTAATACAGACAATCTTTCTTTCTCTCTCTCACACACACACACTGACACTGTCACTCTCACTCATGCCTTGGCTCCCTCTCTCTCTCTCGCTTTGTAGTCCGCTTATCATTTATTTCGCGCAAGTCTTTTATCTTTTATTTTTTTTTGGGGTTTCGCATAAGCCTACAAAGTGCCATTGACTTGGCCCTAAGGCTTCTTTATTGATAAATGTTTTGTCTCACTTCCGTTTTGCCTTAATTAACCAACAACAACAAGTGAAAGATAAAGAAGAAGAAGTAGTAGCAGTAGCAGTGGCAACGCGTCATCAGTTACAGTTCCAGTTCTATGCCGGGAAGTGAGTAATGTAATGCCATAGGGAACTACTTCCGTTCACAGCAAAGCTCGGAAGTGGCAGAACAAAAGCCGCAACAGCAGCAGCAATAGCATCAGCAGCAGCAATAGCAACAGCAACAACAACTGCAATTGCAATTGCTTGCAGCGCAGCGCAGTTGACGCTGCCGTTGCGGCTGGCTGCACGCATTTGCAGTTGGTAAACTTTGAGTTGAGTTTATTGGCCACAAACAAAATAATTACAACAACTAAAACAAAAAAGTAGCAATAAGTTTTAAATAGTTACAGTTTGCTGCTGTTGCAAAGCTATGTGCAACAATTAGGCGTGCATGAAAGCGTGCAACATCAACAGCAGCAGCAGCAGCAAACTTTTTAAATCGTCTAACAGATTTGAAGATTTGAAGATTTGAAGATTTGAAGACTTGAAGAATTGAAGAATTGGGAATCTTTACGCGCCGTTGCTTTATATTCGCATTAATGAGCTCTATTTTACGGTTTTCTCCAATCTTCTTCTACTTCTTCTTCTCCTTCTTCTTTGCCATCATATTTGCTGCCACTTCATGCCATAATGTTCTAATTAAAGCAACAAGTTAATATGCTTTAAGCCAAACAACAACATAAATATACACATGTCTTTGTCTTGCATATCTCTGTATGTGTGTGTGTCTCTGTGTGTGTATGTGTTGGGCCAGAAGCTGTACTGTTTCGTTATGAGGCATTGGTAGTGGTAGTTATTGGTATTGGTATTGGTAACACTGTTTGGTAATACTTTATTTTGCTGGCCAAGCGAGCAAATACACTAACACAACCTCACTTTTTCATACAATTCGATTTTGGCTTCTTTCTCTCTCTCTCTCTCTCTCTCTCTCTCACTTATTCTCACTGTTCGCTGCTGTTGCGAGCTTTTTCACTTGAATTTTTTTTTTTTTTTGCAATTATAAATTTTAAGATATTCAACATTTTGTTGCACTTTCTGTTTCAATATTTAATTTAAATTTTTTATTTTACATTTCATGTTTAATTTTTTGTGCATTTGTAACGACGCGTTTTGCATTTGGCTTTAAGGCGCGGTCAACGGCGATCTTAAACTTACTTACACACACACACACACACACGTACACGTACAGTGGGAGAGCAGAAATACAACAAGAAAAAAAAATAAAATAAAAAGCACCGTTGAGATCAAAACAAAATGTTGGTTTTTTATGCGCACAAAGACGTCTGCTCCGTCGCGGCGTCAAATACCTTCTGAGCGCGGTGAGTCGACCAGAGAAGCTTCAGCACAACACAACACAACAGACTGTTAAGTTATCTCGCTTGCGCGCACGCTCTCTCACTCTCTGCCTCTCTCTCTCTCACTCTCTCTGTCATGCTTGTTGCCACTGCTTGAAAAACAGTCAACAGCAGTCGGCAAACGTTGAGAAGCTTTATGCGAGAAACATTCAACATTTTGAACATACTAAAATGTCAGTTGATGTCGTTGTAGAGCGAGTTTTGCGCTCAGCGCGACACAACTCACAGTTACCTTGGCCGAAATGACGGCAGCAGCAACAACAACAACTACAACAACAACAGCATCAACAACCGATGGGAACAGCTTTTACAGCTTTTGCTTTATTACCTGTTGCGCTGAGTGGCGCTCTTCGACTGCTGTTAACCTTTTGACTGTGAATGTTAAACAGTTAACAGTTTTCTGTTATTTTTGAATATCAACGGCTTTTGGATAATAAATAAATAAACTTTCACTCTAAATAATTAGACGAAATATAAATAATTATATTTAGCTAATCAAATAAAAGTTTACTCGACATTATACATTAAAAAAAAGTAATAAATAAATGCATAAAAAACAAGTAGAGAATGCTACAGTCGTGTGAACCCGACAGTAAAATACCCAGCAACATTGAATAAAATATAGCTAAATATAACAAACAAAAAACTATTTCTGTAACTGCGGATCGTATATATAAGAAATACATAAATATATATTTTATCAGTTCTACTTAGCTTATCATTAAAAAATTTTAATGGAATTTTTCAAAAATAATTGAATTATTGTTATATTGAATTATAATTGAAATATTATTATTTATTTTTGTACTTAAGCAAAATTCCTTTATAATCCAGAAGAACACTTGGGCATGTTTTTCAAAAAGAATTTTTGGAAAATTCTAGCTCTTATATGTTAGAAGTTCTTTGCGTTAAAACAGACAGACAGACAGACGGAAAGTCGACTCGGCTATTGCTCCTGAGCAAGAATATATATACTTTATGCTGTCTACCACGCGTTCTTCTGCCTGTTACGTACATTTGCACAAAGTTAATATACCCCATTTTTTACCCATTTTAAATGTAATATCAATAATCGTTAATTTTTATGGCATACTTTTAAGCTGCCTTGAAAAACAATGCGTCAGCATGCATGACGCTGCTCATTCTCACTTCTTATTTTGCCAACTTGTCAAATTCATTGCATACTTTTGGGCATGGCATAATAATTTTTAGTTATTTATGGCAAGAACTGAGAATGAATTGTCTACTAATATAAATGCACTTGGGAAAATTTGTGTGTCGAAATGACACACAGTGAACATTGCATACTTTTAGCACGTACATTTAAATTGTTTTATAACTTTTAAAGTTTTTTATAGCAACCACATAGAATATTATTTTTTATGGTCATTTTAGTTTTGATATCATTTTTTTGTTTTTGTCTATTTTTTTTTTTTTTCAAAAACTTTCCGCATAATTTGCATGCTCATCACTTTTGTGTAGCCTTGAATGTTTTTCCCCTAAACATTTTTTTTTTTATGACAAAAACTTATTAATTCATTTCATACACTTTGGCAAAACTTCCTGTGAAAAGAAACTTGAGCAATTTTTCTGCCCATTCTCACGCATTCTGTACGAATTGAGATTTTTTTTTCTGAAGGCAACTCACGTGCGGCTGTGGCTGCGGCGACATCAACTGATGATATCATCGTCATCATTGTTTTAGCTTGGTTAATATTATTGTAATTTTTTTTATTTTTAAAGTAGTTGAACGATTGATGTCGTCAGCTGTAGGTTCATAAGGGTTGGGGAGGGGTGGTGTAGTAGGTGGTTGACGGCAGCTGGGCCTTGGCACCTAATACTATATGAAGTTTCCTTTGATGATGACAACAATTTACGTGCCACATTAATTGAACTTTCTACGTGTTCGAGTGCAACACTTCGAATCTGGCTTGAATCGAACGCGGAATTGTGCGTGGCAAAGATTTGAGGCGTGTGTTACCATATGCACCCCACCTCCATTACCTCTTCTTCTCTTCTCTTCTCTCTCTCTCTCCCCACCAACATGCGCACTATAAGCAAAGCCGCAAAACGTCTATGTGAAACGTGCCTGAAGTACGAGTTAAGACTGAGAAACTGAGACTGGAATTGGAACTTGATTGATGGGCGTCTGATTCATCCCAAAATCATAAAAAATAAAAACGAAAAACAAAAAAAAAAAATCAGAGAAATCAAAAAGCACAAAATAAATATTTCTTAATTAATTTCAATGCAAACTTTATTTAAATATATATTTAATTTTTTTTATTTATTTTTTTTTTTTTATTTATTTTTTATTATATTTTATATTATATATATCTGTGTGTGTGTTTGTGTTTTTTATGCTATATTTTTTTTTTAATGCTTATAGTATATATATATATTTTTTTTTGAAGTCATTTGAAATTGAAGGAAGACCATGGAATGCTAGAAGGACAAACTTAAAACTTAACTAAAAAAAAAACTAAATAAAACTTAAACATAAAGTTAAGCCTATTCAAAGTGTAACTGGAATGTACGTTCGCTTCGATTACTTGATTTCAGATTTTGTTATATTTTTTTTTTATCATACTAGTATTTCTAATATTATTATAGATTGTATTTCTAAGCTTTACTTTTACTTTCAACCTTTTTTTCCCACTGCGAAAATCTTGATACGATTTCGATTCGTGTTTACATAATGTGCCAAGATTATCTTAAACATAAAAAAACATAAATTAAAATTGTTTTTGCTTATTTTTGCTTTTTTTCCTCTCCTTCTTCTTCTTCTTCTACTACTACATCGCTTTTTACTTAATCAACAACACTTAGTGTTGGTTGGCTACGGGGTAAGTATGGGATGCGGGGGAAGGGGAAGTGTAACTAAAAACTAATCGATAGACTCTCGCATTAAAAACCTAACTAAAAGTTGAACTAAATGTTTGTTGTTGTATATGTTTGTGTGTACTAAAAGCATTTGCCAAAACACTTAAATATACAATATTATATATATTGATAGCTGTACTAAACGGCTGTACTAATTAATTAATATATTATATGTACTAAATGTGTACTAAATAGCATTGATGCCATCCTTCAAATGCAACAACAACAAAACTAGCTGTGGCACATACTAAAATGTACTAAATATAATATGTAGTTCTTACAGACATTGTACTAAAATGTACTAAATGTACTAAGTGCACTTATGGCTAAAGTAGCATTACGGGTTTAATCTCCCATCATCTTCGTCACTGAACAGCTAGGAACTGCTTGCCATCAGCAACGTCATGTTAAACCCGCATTAGAAACTTTTCTTAGTGTACTAAAAAAAATTGATTAAATCCTCGTTCAGCGTCGCATAATGTCCTCGATGCTGAAACCTGTGCGTCGTGGTGCTGGTGCAGCTGGAGGTGCCGCAACTGCAACAGCTGCGGCTGCCACAGTTGGCGATGCTGCTGCTGTTGCTGCTGATGTCGTTGGCGGTGCAGCTGGTGCTGGTGCAGCTTCCTTGTCAGGTGGTGTATCTGGTATTGGTGGCTTACAGAGCAATTGTCGTGGCGGATGACGTGACATATTCAGCGCATAGATATTTTGACTCTCCATAAATGCACGCTGCTGATGTGCATGTGGATGTTGATGATGATGATGATGATGTTGCTGATGATGTTGTTGATGATGATGGTGATGATGATGATCCACTAAATCCACACCAAGTGATGATGGCGGTGGCGGTGGCAAAATACGTTTGCGCACTGGTATTGAACCCAGAAAACTGGGCATCGCCTCGTGTGGTGAATGCAGCGGTTGAGATGGCGGTCGTGCTGGATCTGTATTACAATTGCCACTGCCACTGGTTGTTATAATGTTGGGTGGTGTTGCTGCCGCTGGTGTCGTTTTACTCAGGTTCAGTGTCTTGTGGTGCAGATCACGACGCACATGCAACATAGGTAAATAGGGATCACCATTGCCCGGTGGCAATAAATGTGCATGCGCATGATGTGGCACACCGGGTGGTGGTGCGGGTGGTACGCTACCAGGTGGTGCACCTGGCGGTGGTGCATAGCGTAAGCTGGGCATAAAGGAGGCTGGCATTGCATGTGTGGTTGGTGTTGCGCCTGTTAAGCCCGGTGGCAACTCTTCCAGCGGTCGCTCGCCATGTGGTCGCATCGTATACGTTTCACCGCCTTCATGATGGCAATGGGTGACACCCTGTCGCTCAGGTTTGGATGCACTGCTGCTGCTGTTGCTGCTGCTGCTGGATGATGCTGCCGATGCTTGGCCAGCTTTGAAACGTGCCACCAGTGCTGCTTCAGCTTTCTCCTCATCGGTTTCCGCTTCCAGATCTTCATCTTCAGCCAAATCCAAAGCGCCAGCATCATGCAATTCCTCCTCATCATCATAATCATCGAATTCCTCCTCGCTATCCTCCTGCTCGTAACTGGCACTGGAACTATTGTTGTTGTTATTATTGCTGCTGCTGCTTGCCTTACGCTTCAGTCGCATTCTTTCTGCCTCATCCTTGTCGGATTTCTCGCTAAGATTATGCACTGGCGACTGTCGTGGTGAATCAACTTCAAGCAATGAATCCTCCTCATCGCCACTAAGATGACGTGCCTCATCCTCTTCGCCAACATCCACATAATCAGCGCTATTCACTTCACCCACCGCATGCGTCAACGCGTGTCGCCTCAAATCGCAATTACGTCGAA
The DNA here is from genome assembly GCA_037044475.1 of Zaprionus obscuricornis. Taxonomy (NCBI): domain Eukaryota; kingdom Metazoa; phylum Arthropoda; class Insecta; order Diptera; family Drosophilidae; genus Zaprionus; species Zaprionus obscuricornis. The sequence continues at coordinate 42,833 of JBAMBR010006171.1, read as the reverse complement.
AGACTTTGCCACAGGATGAACATTCGTAGGGTTTGTGATCTGTATGCGTCAGCAGATGTGTCTTTAAATTGGAGCGTTGATTGAAGCTACGACTGCAGACAGGACACTTGTGTGGCGATTCCTCCATATGTAGGATTTTGTGCACGGCCAAGGTGCGCGATTGGCAAAAGCCTTTGCCACATTCTGTGCATTTGAAGGGTTTCTCCTTCGAGTGTATGTATCTGTGTAAAGAGAGGGGAAGAAAGAGAGAGAGAGAGAGAGAAAGTTAATTAAAATTTCATATGCATTTTAAGGATTCATTTTTAAGGGGTTGTCTCTGAGTAAAATTCTTTCAAGTCTTTTACCCGAACTAAATTTTACGAGTATTACATATGCCAAAGTTTTCTATATATCGTTGTTTTTCCTATGCTTCATTTTTACTTTCTATACACACCCAAAATATACAAGATATTTCTATGCCTGCATATTACTTAGCTTTGTCTACTACCAAACTCACACCAAGATCTTCAATTATAATTGGATTTATGGTCAAAATGCAGTTGCTCATATCAAGCAACATTTGCTAATACAATTTACATGAATAACTGTTATTTTTCTTGTTCGCTGGCGTGGGCGTTGTAAGTGTTGTTGTTATTGTTATTGTTGTTGTTGTTGCTGTTAATGTTGCTTATGTTGTTGGTAGCTGTTTTGCTGGTAGCTCGAGTTGACAGTTATCTTCGGGCGGCATTATCTGCTGCGGCTCAGATAAAGTGCGCTGATATATTTTATGTTTATGGCAGCCATCTTTGAAATGGCGTCCACTTGTTGTTGGACCCGCAGCAGCAACATCAACAGCAGCAGCAACAGTAACCAACAAAAGCAACAACAGCAGCAGCAGCAGCAGCAGCAACAGTCGCAGCATCCGCAACCTCAGCAGCTGCTGCGTTTGAACAGAAACGTGATAGAGGCAAAGAGAGAGAGATGGAAAGCGCATATGTATGTGTGTGTATGTGAGAGAGAGAGGGAATGAAAGAAAGAAGAAACTGAAAACAGGTTCTCAGCTTTCAGAGATATGTTTTTGGGTCCACTTGCTTTTTACCTTAACCGCTTCGGGGGCCTTTACCAAGGCGCACCGAGATTCTTCTTGGTCTTTGCCTTCTCTTCAGTTATTTTTTTTTTTCTTCTTTTTTTTCAGTTGAAAGTCTTTAGTTATTGTTGCTGCTGTTGTTGTTGTTGTTGTTTTTTGTTTCGGACCAAAGAATTAGCCCCGCGGCAAAGCAAACAAACGACAAATGGACCGAAACCGAACGATCAAAAAGACAGAAATGCTTGGACAGGCTAAAAGAACAAGCCACAAGCAGAGGCAACAAAATCTGTGCCTAAGACTACAGCTGAAGCTAAAGACTGTGATCGAGAGGCAAGCACAGTGACAGAGGCAGGAGCACTAACAGCAACAACAACAGCAACAGCGACAGCGATAGAGCAGAGCACAGTCAACCTGCTGGTGCCCGTCTTTCTCAGTACCCGCAACTACACAACCCGCCCTCCTCCCTCTCTCCTCCCCACAAACAACACATTCTTTGCCAACAAAATGAAAACCCACAAAGTTAATTAACTTTGTCTTTTGCTACGCTTGTTGTTTCCCACCGCCTGTTGCCTTACCAATATTGGCCAACTTTTTGTTAACTGAAGACAACAATTGATTTTCAGTTAAACAATTTGAGCTATAAATTCTTGGTTGAAGATTTGAAATTATTGTAAATCGAAATATATTTTTTTTATTTTTTATTTAGACAATTTGCAAAACTTTTTCCCTACTTTTCTTTCTAGATCTTTTTACCTAGTGTATAAACTATGTCGACTTGCCTTAACCTATCTCAATCTTTTTTCAATTTGCTCGCTTCTTCTTTTTCTTCTTCTTGCACGTCTTCTTTGGCATCTTCTTCTTTGCCTTCTTCTTTGCCCCTGAGGCATGCCAGCAATTACGCAGCACAGACACACCTCCTGCTGCATTCCCCTATGCAACCCCCTTTGGTTAATCTTAACACTCACCTGTGATCCCTCAAGTGATCCTGTCGCCTGAATGCCTTGCCGCAAATATCACAGGAATAGGGACGTTCGTCCGTGTGCGTTCGTTCGTGTATTAGCAGATTGTACGACTTGGTAAATTGGCGATTACAAAACTTGCAGATGAACTGTTTTTTGGGCCTTGAGGCACGTCCAGGTGCACGCAATAGGCGCCTATCTAGTCCAGCATGCATGCCAGGTCCTAGACCCGGTGGAAACAGTGCTGCCGCTGTTGCAGCTCCAGGCGGAAATGGAAAACTACCGGCACCAGTTGGTGATGGTCCTGGTCCTGTTAGATATGGCGGTGGTGGTGGTGGTGCATATAATACACCTGGTGGCGGTACACCTGGTGGTCCGCCTGGTGGACCACCACGTCCTAACATTGCAGCAGCTGCAGCCGCTTCACGTAATGCCAATTCTTTGCGTTTATCCGCCATCATTGCAATGATTTCATAATTGGAATTACTGCCGACTCTTGCTTTCGCCTCCAATGCTTGTCGTGTTGGCAGCACCGGCACAAACGCAGAGATTTCTCGATGATGTGGCGGTCCCGGCGGACCATGTGGTCCGCCATGTAAACCCGATGCAGCAGCCAAATGTTGCTGATAGGCCAATTGTGTTTCGTAGGCAGCTGCCGCTGCCGAGATCCTGCTAGCTGATGAGTTGCGTGAATCGCCAGCACTTGACGATCCATCGTTGGAGCCTCCACCTGAGTTGTTAGCTCCTCCAGCGGCGGTGTTGTTGCCACTATTTGCGGCAGCAGCCACTGCGGCAACTGTTGACATGAATTGATCCATGCGTGAGGCGCGCAGCATGGGAATAGCGCCGCCTCCTCCCTCGCTGCCTGTGCTATCCGTTGGCATATTGAGTGTTAAACGCGCTACTCACATTGCCGTCAGACCTTCACCTGCTGATACAAAACATAGAGCATAGAGAGAGAGAGAGATTGATAAAGAGAAGAGAGAGAGAGAGAGAGAGGAGAAGAGAGGGGAGAAAGAAACAAAATAACAATTAGTCAAATGTTGTGTTAATTGTTGCGGCTTATTGGGCTCTACGGGTTTATCTTAATTGCCAACTCAAGTCCAATAAACAGTTTATTTATTTATTTATTTTTTTTTTTTATTTCCCTATACCCTGCAAAAGCTGTCAAAGGGTGCATTAAGGTATACATAATACTTATGGAAGCTTTATTAATTATTTAATTTTATTGAACAGATTTCATAAATGTTTTTCGATATTTCAAAAAAAATAATAAAAAAAAATATTTAAAAACAAATTGAAAAATTCGGGATAAATAAATACTTAATATTATTTTGTAATTAAAATTAAGTATAAAAAAATTATTGAAAAGTGAAAAAAAAAAATTAAAAATAAATTTAATTTAATAATTTAAAATGAAATAAAATAAAATAAAATTTTTCAATAATTTTATAGAATATTTTAAATTTTTGTTTGGAAAATTGTTGATTTTTTTAAATGAATTTTTGAAAATATTAATTAAATTTATTATTTTAAAAATATTTGAAAATTTGTGTAAAAATTGGAAATAAATTTAATAATTTATTAATTTAATTTTTTTTATTAATTTATTTATTTTATTATATTTATTTATTTGATCTTAGTTTAATTAGAAAATGATTTTATTAATTACTTTTAATTTATTTTGTTCTTCTAACTTGACGTTTTAATTTTTATTAATTCTTAGTTAATTTGATTTTTTTTTGTCTTTTTTTGTCTTTTTTTTTTTGGTCATTTTTCATTAATTTTTTTAAAATATTTCAACTTTTTTTTTATATGCACATTCTTGAATTTTTGCTAATATATTTTGAAGAGCACAGCACAAATGAAGAAAAAAAAATGTTTCGCCAAGGGTATTTGCAGTTTTTTCAGCTACTTCACAATAATTTGTTTCTAGTTGTGTTTCTTTTTTTTTCATATGATTTTTTTTTTTTTTTATTATCAGCGGCGGCAAGTGAAACTAAACAGAAACAGAAACGAGTCGCAGTCGACGTCGCAGTTGATGTTGCTATTGCTATTGCTGTTGCTATTGCTGTTACTGTTACTGTTGTCGACGCGCTGCCAGGTTAGATAAGATTGTGACTCTAAAAAACCTGACTGAGTCAGTAAAGCAAACGAGAAGGCACAGCACAGTAGTAACGATATAAACACATACACATATATATACAGAGAGATACAGGTACAAACAGACATAGCAATACGAACACACACACATTCACAGCGATATATATATATAGAAAGAAGCAGAAGCAGAGATAAAGCGACTAGCAAGCAAAAGCAGCAGCAAGCAAGAGCATTTGGCGGCCATACAAATGCAACTGGTAGCCTAAGCGAACTAAGCGGCAGTCAGTCAGTCACTTAGCCAAGCAGTCAAGCAGTCAATCCTCTCTATGCCTTCTCCCCTCCCCCCTCTCTCTACTTATACGACTCGTTCGCCTGCTTTGCCTGCCTTGCATGAAGCAAGCCGAAGCGAAAAGCCGAACCCGAGACGACCCGTTCAAGCGAGTCGCTTCTTACTGCTTACTGGATTTACGCAACAGGAGCTTAAGCTTCTGCTTCTGTGGTAAACTAAATGAAGGGGGAGCGTAGAGAAGTTGAGTGAACGGAGAGTACAGAGAAGTAGAGATGACTTTGTGGAGTTTTGCATCTGGAACGTGATCATTATGATAATAATAATAAAAAAAAACACAAAAAAACTAAAGAAGCAAAAGAAACAACAAAGAAAATAACGATGAAGCAGCAGAAATAATATGAAAAGAAAAAGAAACAAAAAAAAAAGAAAAAAATCGTAATGCTGATGATAATGACGATGATATTTGTCGCTATGGATGAATCGTTTATAAAACTTGGTTGTATTTAAAGTCTCATTTAAATATCTCTTATAAACCAGTTGCGCATAAAGCGCTAAAATTACCGCAGTTTACCCAAAGCCTCAATCTTTCCTTACTTCCCCCTGATCAACTATGCGCAAAACTTTACCTTTCTCTGTCATATGTCTGACAGTCTGCCAGTCTTACTGTCTACATAGATCTGCACAGTCTTCTTCTTAAAGTCTTCTTGAAGTCTTTTCAGTCTAGCAATCTTTCAGTCTTTTCGTCTTTCTGTCTTTTTCAGTCTCCCACCGTCGACTACTACTACTACAACAACTACTACTCATTTTTGTAGTTGCAAATGACAGTTTTGCTTATCATTTGCTGTAAATTGTTCTCTTGACTTGAAATCACTTTTGACGTTTGTGATTTTTCATATTTTCACGTTGTTTTTTTTTATTTTTTTGCCTGTCTGTCTGTCTGTCGAGTCTTTAGTGAGTCGCAAGTATTTAGATAGTTAGGAGGAGGAACTGCTGCATCATTGCAGTAGACATAAGCGTAGGTTTTTTTTTTATTTTTTTTTTTTTATTTTCCACCTTGAGATCTTGTGGGTTGAGCCCATAGAAAAATCATGGTGTGCCATGCACGTGCCTTTAGCTAACAGACAAAGACAGACAACAAGTTAATGAGAGCGAGATAGAGAGAGAAATGTGACTAGAATTCAACTGTCAGATTAGAACTGTGCAACTAAGATAGTTAGTTTATAGCCACTGCGACTGATTAGACTTTTTGGGATATTAACAACGTACAAAAATGTAAAAACAAGTGTTTTTCCATTGTTCCACAGTTCACAAATTTCAGTGAAATAATAAAAAAAAATTAACTGAAATTTAAGCAACAATTTTTTTGGCTGTCGCTGTCAATGAATTTAAAATATAAATTTTGCCATTTCTTAGCTATTGCTCTCTGTGCGCCTCAGCCACGCCTTCAGCTGAACATGTGCAACCTTCCTTTCAGGTCACATCTCACATAATCACATCACGCATATCTCACACAATGCACGATACGTATCTCTGGTAGCCTCGACAAAAAAAATATAAAAAATAAATAAAAATAAAAAATAAATATAATTTAACCCGTTTTGGGTTTTTACTATTTTTTTTTCTTCTATTTTTTTATATTTTTTTTAATATTTTTTTTTAATATTTTTTATTTTTTCTCACTTTATGACTGTCTCTGTCTTTATGTCTGTTTAAATGTCTGAACTGTCGTAGCTGTCTAACTGTCCGAACAGTATGTACATAGCTCTCTATATCTCTATATCTCTTTCTCCGTCTCTCTCTCTCTCTCTCTCTCTCTCTCTCTCTCTCTCTCTCTCTCTCTCTCTCAGTGTGTTTGTCTGTCTCTTTTCGCTTATGCAGCATTTGTTCATTATCAACTGAAACATCGGCACTTTTGAAACGTCAAGCCAAATAAGAAAAACAAATAAAATTAATGTAAATAATGGACATCATCAGCAAAATGCGAAGTCGACGTAGTTGCGATGCACGTAAGTTGTAAGACAGAGAAAGCCATAGAGAAGTGTAGAAGGGTAAATAAGTTAGTGAAAGAGTAAGAGACAGACACAGAGAGAGAGCAAGATATTTGTGTACTTATAGATACACACATACATACAGAGAAAGAGAAAGAAAGAGAGAGAGAGAGAGAAACGTTTGCGCAAACGGTTGCCCGGCAAATGAAGCCAAAGGCTTAAAATATATATGTCTCTTGATCTATCTCTGTCTCTGTCTTTGTCTCTATATAAATATAATAAAAAAAAATATAAATGAAAAAAAATAACAATAATAATAATAAGCAACAACAACAACAACAACAGCAAAAGAACTGAACACTACAACTACTGGCAAAGAAAATAAAAGATATCGAGGAGCAATTTGGCTGCCACATTTTCGCTGCCTGTCGCAGCTCTGCCTCTGTCACTGCCACTGCCTTCAGCTCTCAGTCTGCTGCCACTGCCTTTGTCTCTGCCATCGATCGTCAGACTGTGTTTGGGCCTGAGGTCTGGGCCCAGAGTCTTCACGTTGGCTTTGTGTAAACAAACGAGGCAAGAGACCAGCAGACGCGCATACTCAGTGAAAAGGTTCAAAACAGTTGATAAAAAAAAAAAAACAGAAAAAAAATATACAAACACTAACACACACACACAGACACACACACTAAGACACAGCTGCGCAGAGGGATTTAATGTTTGTATAGAAACGAGACGAAGTTTTTTTTTTTTTTCTTATATTTTTTTTTTGTCCCTTCATATCTTGGCTTGGACCAACTACTTCAGTTTGCTTACAAAACAACAACAAACAAACAACAACAACAACATGAAGAAGAAGAGCATATAAGACATGAGAAAGGGTCAGTGTATGGTCGGGTCTCATTCGATTTTAATCCCTTCAGGCCAAGGCTCTCTGGCCAAGTGCGAAGGTAGCTAATAATCAACAGACACAAGAAGAAAACTACAAAAAAAAAAACTGAAGTAAAGAAAATAAAAACAGCGTAAGAAACTTATAATTATAGTGCTCGATATACAGATACAGATACACATACAGATACAGATACAGATACGGATACATATGTAAAGGTATATGTGAGGTATGCGTTAATCTGGCAACCCTTTTTTTTTTGGTCTTGCAAGCATTGAGATTATGGTCAAAAGCTATTAAAATCTCTAGCTATAATCAGTGCTTGTAGTTTCTCCTCCTACTTTTGCTTGTAACTTCTCCAACTCCAATAGCAGCTACTCCTCTTTCTTCTCTTTTTCCATTGCCAATAGCTTCTGCTCCTGCGCCTGCTCCTTGCGCCTGCTCCTTGCGCCTCCTAACTTCAACTTCTTTCTAGCTGCGTGTCTATAATTTTCTTGATTAATATCTATGCGATTTACACATAGTCTGCATCTCTTTTTCTCTCTCTATCTCTAGCTATCTCTTTCTGTCTCTTTATCTGTACTATGCGTGTGCAAGTGCAGAGTCATTAATTTGAAAGCTTTGCTAATTTTGTAGCCATGTTCTGCAATTTTGTGCCAGCCCCAAGAACTGCTAATGAAGTTTTATGAGTTCGAAATGCAGCTGCGACTTTGACAAGCTTCTCACTAAACAGACTAAAACAGACAGTGAGAAAGAGATAGCCATATATAGACTATACTACTCTATCTTGTTACTTGAAATTGTAAAAAAAAAACATTTGTAATTATTATGATCGAAATATTGTGCATTTATTTTAACGAACAAAATTGAAAGTCTTCTTCTTCATCTTCTTATGCTTAAAATAAGTTGGATAAGTTGATATACTTAAAGATAGTTAATATCTATAATTGAGGTATATTAATATACCTACAGACAGTAGAAGACTTTAGATTTTAGACATCAGAAAATTTTACAAGTAAAAATTAAAAGAGCTTTAAATGCAAAGTAAGTTAATAAATTTATAATTTTATTTATGCAAACTCCTTGAATATTATTATAAATAATAATTTTTAAAAAATTTTCATTTTTTTAATTTATTTAAATCCTAATTTCTTTTAATGAAAAAAATACTGTGGGAGTTTTAAAAAAAAAAAAACTCTTAAGACTTAATCGCAGCCTTGTAAAATTTATGCTTTTTGCTCAAAAGTAAAAAAAAAAAAGAAAATAATAATTTCAAAAATTTATTTAAATCTACAAATTTATGAGTTAATCTTAAATCTTCGAAATTATTACGGTTTTTACCTTTTTTTGTGAGTTTTGAGTCTTGATTTTTTTGTGTGTTATTTCTCTCTCTCTCTGTGTGTCTCTCCCTCTGCTGCTGCTACACTGTTCAACATGCTAATCTCTTAAAGCCGATCGTTTTTCATGCTTCTTACGACTTAGTTCTATACAAATAATTCTTTCTTTTCTCTCTCTTTCTTTCATTCTTTCATTCTTTCTTTTCTGTCTGTTGATCTAATGTGCTATATCTTTTGTATATATAAATATAAGATTCTATAAATTGGAATCAATAAGTTTATATTTTTGCTATAGTTAAGACATCAATTTATCCCACACACACACACACACATACACACACACATATACACATAGATATGCAGATAAAGTCGTAAACACTTGATTCATTCATATTGTAATAGACAGCATTAAAATTGATCAAACGCAAACTATGATCGATCGGAAATGATTATAAAAAAAAAAAATAGAAATATTGCTGTAAAAAAAAGAAGAAAAAAAAAACTTGTCTAGTCAATCAAGCGCCAGTTTTAAATCTAAATATGCCCACGTGCCAAAATAGGCGTGGCATGCCGCCAAATAGACAAAAATACGCTCTTTTTTTTTTATTAGCCCGACCAATTGTATGGCCCATTGTTATTAGCTTTTATGGAGCTACAGTTAAGTGTCGCCTATTGTTAAAACAAAAAAAAAAAAACATTTAGCGGCTTTTAATTTGCTTTTGCATTAAATTAATTTCATTTTTTATTGAACGCCATTTTCAGTCGACAAAACGAATTAAATTGAAAATTCAATATAAATATATTTATGTCTGTGTCTGCAGTCTGCATCTGTATCTGTGCCCCCTCGAATGTATAACATCCGAGAGGAAAACCCACCCAGAAATATACGTAACGCGTTTGCCGTATGCAATAAACTTTTATGTTTCTATTCTTATGCTAAAATATCGGAAAGTTAAGTGGGAACCGATTGCCTATAAACAAACAATGATGAAAATTTCCCAAATAAAAAAAAAACAAAGAGGTAAAAAAAAAAAACTAGAGTTCGTTTTCGGTCGCCAGTCGAGCGAAACAAAAGGCAATAGCTTTATTCTAGAACCGCAACGAATGATATTCAAGACCCCCAAAACAAGACACACACACAACAATACTGTGGGAGCGCGGGAGGCGTTTTACAATATAACAACAACAAAAATATCTATAAAAAAAAAAACCTATAGTAAAACATTTAAAAGAAATCAAAGGAAAAAAAAAAGTAAGCACATACAAAGATGCGATGTAGATGACGATGATGATGGTTCAAAACTAAAGCAACTTGAGCTGAGCTTGTGGCTGATGCTGTGGTTACTGCTGATGCTGAGCGGCGAGAGCCATACCCCAAACCCCAAACAAACCCAACAGAAGCTTGCGGCAATTGCGTTTCCTCTTTGGACACACGTTCTGAACAATTAAAGCGCGCGGCAAGCCAAAGCCAAGCTGGCAAACGATGGCCAAGACAACGGCAACGACGACGACGACGACGGCGACCAAGTCCAAAAAAACCGGATTCAAATTGAGCACGACGAGAGCTAAAGCTGAAACTGAAGCTGAAGCAACTGTGACTGTGACGTCGACAGCGGCAGCGACTGTGGCGACTAAGACTGTGAGCTGGCCACTGGCACTGGCTACAAGTGAACTGGTTTACGGCTTACAGAAAGAAAACCAAATGAAAGATACGAACAACAGCAACAGCAACAGCATCAAAAATAAGAAAAAAAAAAAATAAATAACAAAATTCCATGCGAAGGTTCGAGCTTGTGCTCGTGTTGAACCGAATCAGAGCCGCAGCCAGAGTCAGAGTCAGAGCCAAGACACAACGCTCGAGCGCCAGGCCGCCTGGCTGTCAATGGAACGCAGACGCGACCAGGCACCACACTGAGTTCGGTGGCAATGACAGTGGCACATGCAGTTGTAGTGGAAGCCGCTGCGGCAGCCGCCAGTTGCCAGTTGCCCGAAAAGACAAAAAAAAAAAAAAAAACCGCCAACTGTATGTGGAGGAGCCTCCAACGTTGACTGCTGGTCTCTCTCTCTCTCTTTCCATGTATGTATGTGTGTGTGTGTGTGTGTGTGTGCGCTTGGAGCAGGTTTTGGCAGTCAACTTATTTTTTATTTACTTTATGCTACTCGCTCTGTTCGTGCTCTCTCGCTCTCTCTGCTCGTCGCTCTTGCTTTACCTCTCTCTCTCTCTACTCGTTACTCGCCGTGATTTGCTTTTGGCCAAAGCGAAAATAAAAAGAAAATAATTAGCTAGACCCTACAAAAAAAAAAAAAACAACAACTGCGGAATATTTTTTTTTTTTGTTTTTTGTGCTGTGGAATCTTTTATTTTATTTATTTATTTTTTTTTTATATTTTTTTTTCTTTTTGTATTTTGTTAGGGCGTTTTTTAAGCTTCGCAACTTACCTGCAAAAATTGTTTTCTGAAGTGCGCCTGAGGCACTTTAAAGCTTGGCTTTTGTTTTTTAAGTTTTTAGCCAGACGTATTCCCAAAAGCGTTTGTTTGAACAAGTTTATTTTTATTTTTCAGTATTAAGTTTTTATTTCTTTTGTTTTGTTTTTGTTGTTTTTTTATACATTTATTTTGTATTTTTTTATCGTGTTTATTTTTCTCTGGAAATTAAATGAAATTTCAATTATTGAAAAATAAGATTATAACACATTTATTTTTAAAAAATAATTTTTATAATATTTTTTTTTTTTGATAGTAAATTATGCTGGTTTGCCCAAAAGCTATAAGCAATATCAATACGCACACACACACTAGCACAACTACACACAAACACACACACACAGCAGTTATTTTTTTTTTATATTTTAGACACATGTATGCGTGATACAATCACGGCACGATCAGTCGCCAGCGGTCGCGCGGGTGTTACGGCAGCAATAGCAACAGCAACAGCAGCAGCATCGGCAGCAGTATCGGCAGCAGCAACAGCAGCTACCACAAACCACGTATAGAAGCCGAGCAAAAAAAATCAGAAGACAACAAAAAAAACAACAAGTACGTAAAAAACCAGCCCAGCAGCGCGAACAAGGCAAAACGAAGCAAATGAACCGAACGAACGATGCGAACCACGAACGAACAAAATCAACCGAACCGAAAACTCAACGAACCACAAACGCGAACGCGATCACGAACACAAACTCAAACGCAAACGTACAAACGTACAAATGTACATGAGAGATACAGCAGCTGAAATGTGTTTTTCTACATTTTGTTTGAAATAGGAGCTGAAGCCAGTGCAGCTACCAATTCGCTCCTCAAGTAGTCCCAAACTCTTCCCACACACACTCGCACACACACACACACACCACAAGTACAAATTCATAATCATACAAGCACACACACACACACACACGGAGACGCACACACGACACGCTTGAAAAACGCTTTTCAGTGAGCGACCAAAACGTATGTAGGTGGTACTGGCAGGGAGGGGGGGCTGGTAATGTTGTGGGGGTAGGAGGCAAAACAACGTTGCAACAAGTTCACTGTGCCTGCATTTTTCCTTCACACAACACGCACACACACACACATGTATATATAGATATACGCGTATAAGCTTAACACTAATACAAACACATACGTTTACAATTTACACTGTGAATTGTCGTTGTCGCGATCCGCGCGCAGATGCGTTCACTACGATCAACATTCGAAGACTAATCCAAACTTGCCGAGCCGCTGTCGACGCTGTCATCGTCGTCGTCGTCGTGGCTCATTCAAAAACATTCGGTGAGAGAGAGAGAGAGCGCGCGCGCAACTGTATTGAACGAACGAGTAATAAACGAAGAGAGAGTCAGAGAGAGTTTAACTCACAACGAGTATTGAGCGTAAAGTTTGAGAGAGCGTAAGAGATCGAGCTCGAAACCAGCCAAGTAAGAAAACCCCCAACAACAACAACAAAAGGTAAAAAAAAAAAAACAAAAGCAATAACAACTACTGGCAACCGACCGCCAGTCGCACGCTATGGACAACCAACAGCCAGCAGACAGAGAGACACAAAGACAGACAGAAATACAAAACGGACAAACGAAGCGGACAGACACGGAACGTGCATACGTACGACGAGTTATTGTCAGTTAGAGAGCTACCTGTTTACCGACTGCTTACTGTTTTCGAGGGTAGACGGAGCTCAACCTCGCGACTTGCGACTTGCGAGTTGCCAGATTGCATTTAACCATTGAGTCTACTGAGCGATGCACTATAAAATGCAATGGTTCGTCGTGATTCATTTCCAATCGGCGCTTGCAATGCAAACCCGTGTGTAACTCTGGTGGCTATTTGTATTATTTTTTTTTAACATTTCTTGTGGGGGTGTATTACAGGTAGTCGGTAGCCGCATTGTGTAGTCGGGTGGGGGCGTTTATAGAGAATAATAACTGTAAGTAAGTAGAATTTTCGAGGTCTACTGAAGGTGAGAGATAAGCAAGCATACATATGTATGTATAATAAGTAAAGTAACAAAAAACTATTTTTTTACATAGGAAATGCTCGAGTATACATATGCATATTTCATCAGAAATCTATAAAATTTAAATCTTATTACAACTATTGATGAAAATGATTCCTAGTAAAAATTGAATAGCATTCTGTCTTATTATCTTCGTTTACCTGCTTGAATAACTATGAAATTGCATTAGGCGAACAGGTTGATGGCTGTCAACAGTCTGGCAACCTTTTATTACCGCGCATGCACAGCAACAACAATAACAATGGTATACGGCCAAGAGACTTAAGAGGCGAGGAAAAAAAAAAAGAAACGTCAGCGTCTTAGCGATCTGCCACTGCAGCTCAGCAGAGACTGTGGTCCGAAAAGAGAGGGAGTTACATTTGACGAAACGCCTGCAAGTACTCGTACATGATAATGTTGATGATCACGGTGATGATGATGATGATCATAGTGACGTGGGAGATGATCGTGTTGAGCGTGATAATAATGATGAGGGACCACCACCAACTGTTTTTCAAAGTAGCAAAGCAAATCAAAAAACTCAAAGCAGAAGTTAAATTGAAGTGAACATAGAATACGTAGACGAAGAACAAGAACACAAAGAATGAAGAAGAAGAAGAAGGAATTGTTCAGGTGAACTGCAGAAAGAAAAGATAATTAAGGCGATGGCAGCGGGCATGAAGAAGGTTAGAAGGGGCAGTTGCCGTAGCACAGTGGAACTAAATTATTATTGTTGTAGAAACTGAAGACAGGCTAAAAACAGAGACAGAAGCGAATCACAATAACAACAACAAGATCAAGTGGAGGAGTGGAACAAGTAACAACAGAAGAAGAATAAGAAGAAGAAAAAGCAAAAGCAGAAGCTGAAAGAAAGAAAAAAAAAACAGTAGCAGTCTCATAGGGTGAGCGAATTGTTATGCTAGTCGTTTGACTTCTATGTACATCCGACTGACTCTCAATTCGCCGCTCACCGCTCTCCGCTCACCGTTCAACGATCCAGCTAAACGATGAACATTGAATGTTGAACGCTGCCAACTCCCGGATCGTTTTGTGCATATTTTGCAGCAGTTTACGATCTGAAATAAATTACTCAAAATAGTACGATGTGTGGAATATGTATGTATGTATGGTAAAAAAAAAAGGAAGGTACAAAAGATGAAGAGCCCCTGGACAGGTTCATTGATCGCATTCGAAATGCCTTGTTGTCAATGGTAAGGAGACTGAGCCGAGCATACTGATCTGGCAGTCAAACAGTCAGTCAGTCCGCACCTCCTTTAGGAAGCTAATTAATGATCTTTAGATCAGACCCGACACAGCTGTCAGCGAAACACGTTAAATGCATTTGTCAATTGTTTCTTGGTAGATTCTTTATTTAATAATTAAAGCTCTTATTTAGTTTTTTTTATTATTATTATTTTGTTTTTTTTTTGTTTTCCATTTACTTTATGTTCTGTTTCTGTTTCTGTATCTATTTGTGTCTTTGTTTAGTTTGTGTCACATTCTTTCACTCATAACTAATATTAACATAAAATGGCTGTCATATATTATTATATACACATATGTATATTATATATATTTATGTATATATGTTTATATATATTTACCACACTCATTGATTGGAAATAATCTATTTAAAATATATAAAATATGTATTATGTATAATCATAATTTTAATTGTAATTGTTATCGTAACTGAAGCTTAAAACAAATAACAACAAAGTTGATCCAAAAAAATGGAAATCAGCATTGTTTTTTTTATTTATTTTTTTTTTTTCTCCATATGAACGATCATATATTGCATATATGACAAAAGTAACTACTGGATTGTGAAGTACATACGTATACATATACATCTTATATACGTGTATGTCGTATATATATATATGTATTTTGTATTATTGTATGTAAAGCATTTTCCATAATAATTATTATTGTTATATTGTTTATATTGATCAGACAGACGATCGATTTAGCGCACAAAAAACTCAACCTATCAAAAATTAAGCTTAGCTACGTGTACAATGTGTTTCTCTCTTACCCTTCCGTGTTTATAAAAAAGCTATACATATATCATAATAATAATAATAATAATAATTATAATTTGTGTCTAACTAATATAAACCTCTAGGATTTCATTTTGCAAATATTTATGTATTTTATTTTGTGTTTTTTTTTTTTTTTGTTGTTTCCAATAGGGACGAAAACCGTTTTCCACTTATAATAACCAAGCGCTCAATTATTAAACCATATTAATTCTTATGTATGAACTAATTTTATGTGTTTACGTTTTAGTTTGTTTTCGGTTTTTCTTTTTTTTTTTTTAAATTGTGAAATTGGTCAAGAGTTTTTCCATTTTCCCCAAAAAGTACTCTCTGTGCCTTGTAAATATTTCATATAGTTTTTTGTTTATTTTATCCTAATCAATTTTAGTTTCAACTCAAACACACTTTAGACAATATTTATTTGGTCTGCTGCATGGTATTACTATATATATATATATTACTATATATATATATATGTATATAATATATATATATATGTATATATTGTGTGTTTGTGTATAACAAGACAACCTCACTAAACATAAGTATGTATATATAAGCTATAATATATAACAAGAATACACACACCAAAAAATTTTCTATCATTATTTTATTTTATGGGCTATTCAAAATAGTTGTTTCTTTATTTTAACCCCGATACTTTCCCCATACGTTGCTTTATCTTTGGCTCTGATTCTAACTAAATTCCTTGTCTTAGTTGCTATAAAAAACATTGGACTATTTTCTATATGCTTTGTTCTTAATTTTTTTTTGTTACTAAGTTGCTTATAAGCTAGTTG
This sequence comes from Zaprionus obscuricornis, assembly GCA_037044475.1. Taxonomy (NCBI): domain Eukaryota; kingdom Metazoa; phylum Arthropoda; class Insecta; order Diptera; family Drosophilidae; genus Zaprionus; species Zaprionus obscuricornis. The sequence goes on along the minus strand of JBAMBR010006171.1, from coordinate 26,870 downwards.
GTAGTACCTAGTACCCGTACTAATGTCTCAATATGAACTTGCCGCTTGGCTATCTCTCATTTATTTTGGTTGTAATTTAATCCATGAAGTAGCTAAAACTTCGACGCTTTCGTCGACTAGTTAAAGCCGATCTTGAGCGTGTTTTTAACCTTAGTTACCCGGACTTTATCCATCGATCTATCGAATATTCCAGTGCGGAAATCCAACTAAAAAAAATAATGAAATAGAAATAGTTGTATATATATATATATATATATATAGATCATATTGAATTGTTGTCTATAGATAGATATCTCACCGCTTTTTATCCATTTCACTTTCGGTACAGAAATAATAATGACGCAATTTGGCCTCTGGTGGTATTATCTCGAAAGAGTTCTTCTTGCCGGACGCATTGGCGGACATTGAGGCCACCTTATAGCCATGCAAGCAGGCCATGCCTAACGAAAATAAATTGATATAACAGAATGTAATTAATTTATTTGAAACTTGCAAGCGTCGGCTGTCTATCTCGATCTTCGTGTTGTGACTCACCGAATGCACTTTTGCTATTTGCATCTTGATAAAAATAGAGGCAAGCATCCTTAAGTACACAATAACGTTTCGACCAACCGCACCACCTTGAGCCCAATTTCATCAAATAGCCAAAACAATCAGGTCGTAAAATACTCCCAGGGCTTTGATATAAGCAACGCGCACTACAAGGGAAAGTGATGTGAGAGAATGTGACAAATAAATAAAAAAATTACTTGTCATTGTTTCTTCTCCTAGATCAATGTCCCTACCTCTTGTCCAGCCATTGATTATCCTGATTAGCTGCTTGTTTTAACAAATTCAACCATCTGTTGGCCAATTCTTCTGTATCAGCAGCCACATACATGGGAATACCCTCACCGGAGTCCACCTTAAAGGCATGAGGTTTGCCTATATCCAATGGGCAAAAATCTACGGTATGCTTGGCCATTATCATAGCGCCCACAGGCTGTGAGTCCTAGGATGAAAATAAATTATGTTAATGTTCATACGTAACTATAGATCTAATTACTTTAACTTACATCTTCTGTTTTGTAGTAATAGAGACAATTATCCGGTCTCAGTGAGAACCAACGTCTTACCCATTTCTTGGCATTCGGTGCACCCTTTGCCTGGCCGCTCTGACGCCATAAATACCCACTAAATATGGGCTGACTGGGTGGTTCCAGTTGCTCATGCATAAGCACACCAATTGTGCGTGCCACTTGTAGCTCCAATTTCTCACAACCATCATGTGCTATCTTAACCACTTCGGTATGGTGTTTATCCAGTACCTGAACACCATTAACCGATATGATAATATCGCCAACCTCTAAGCCAGAGCTTTCTGCTGGTGTCTCAGGTTCAATTGCGGCCACAACAACCGGCTTGGAGCCGTGAATACGAAATCCGAACTCACCCGAATCACTTTTAACGACAACCGTTTTGTCAACGCCTATGCGTAGGACAGACAAAGAGACAGAGTGAAGAGAGAAGAGAGAGAGAGTAAGAGAGAGAGAGAGTAAGAGAGTAAGAGAGTGAGAGAAGCAAAGGGAGAAGACAGAGATATATGGTATAATATTTATAGGCGTATGGGATTATATACATAGGTGCTTTATGATTTGTGTGATTTTATTTCCGGACACATTACCATGCGTGCCATTGCTGAGCGTTGATATGACGAAACTTTCACGTGCCCAGACCAGAAGCATTAGCTTCAAAACCTCCTCTAGCTTGCGTCGTAACGATTCCGGTGCGGAATTTGATGATATTAATTCTATAGAAACCCAAAAATATATTAACGAAAACCTCAAAATGTGTATTCGTTTTTTTCCATCTATTTTGTTTACCCACCAATCATTTTTGGCTGTGTGAATTGTGTAAATAAACTTAAAGAGGGGGAAGAAATCTATTTTGCACTTTTCACATTTGATAATATTTGGCACCGGACAAAGAGTGAATGAGATCTAGACACAACAAAGTACGCACCGCAACTATTTTCGATAACATAAAAAAGTAAATTTCGTTTTTTTTTTTTGTTCGTAGTATGCCAAGTGCCGGTCATGAAAAACCAGAGACCGTGCCATTATCATGAGGTGGGGAAATAGAAAAAAAATAGCTCTCCGAAAAAACAAAACTCTCTCAGCAATAGCGACGTGCACGTTGTGCCAAATATAGAATCAAATATACAGGGTGATCATTTGTTCCGACCCACGAAAAATATGTCACTTACGAAAGTTATTGTGCTTCTGTCGATGATACATTTCGAGTGTACAACGACGCTGTACTAGACGATGTAATATTACTTGATATTTGGCATGAAAACCCTTCTCAGATTCTGTCGAGGCACGACGTTCTCGTGAACGATCTATAAAAAAAATATATTTAAATATATTTATTTATAAATTTATTTATTTAAAAATTCTTACCAAAACACTGATGATCCAATTGCGTCCAGAGATCGTCGTCTGTTAGGCGTGTATAACGACCCGCATCGTAATGACCTTTATAGATAATATGTTGACTCTGTTCTGTATTGATGTCAGGCAGTACGCAAGGGCTGGAACCAGCAGGGCGTAGTATAGGTGTATTGGGTAGACTGGGAGCACGGCCGCGTTCTTCGCTCTGAAATGGAAAATTAAAGTATGATTAACTTCTACGTCTAGTCTTCGCTTCCCTGTCACGCACCTTGGCACGTATGTTTTCCTGCCTGTTCTTATAGTGTCTACCACGTTCGCCATGATAACGTTCCTCGGATCGGAAACGTTTGTCCATTTTCTTATAGAGGCGCTGTGTGGTCTTTGTTGTGACCGGAGAGTCGGCAAAGTCAGAGGGAGGCTTTACTATGTCCGCCTCTTGTTCGATGTAGGGTATGGATTCTACAGAATCTCCAGCCAGTTCACCAACAGTATTACTTGGATGCTGTTTACCCTCCACTTCCTTGCCACAGTGTAGACAATGCCCCTGATCTGCATTAGCCGCATTTCCATCTGCTTCACTGTAGAATACCGAATCTGATCCGGGTGATACAGATCGTAGAGATTCAATGGATTTCGCTTTAAGTTGACCAGCTTCTGAGGCAGATTTCACTGTTGGTAACGACGCAGTTGGATTTTTGGGTGAGAGTAGCGCTGTGGGTGTGGCACAGCTGTGTGGTTTTCGTACGACTGGAGGAGCAACCGGCTGTTCATGTTGTGTGATAGTTCCAGTTGATGAAGCTGATGTTGTTGTGGTTCCAGTAGGCAGCGGTGCTGCAGTGGCGATTGCTGCAGCTGGCGTGACTTTTGGTCCCACTGTGGTTGTCATGCTGCCATCTAGCAATAATTCCGTATCTCCGCTGGCGCTGCTTAGTCCATAAATAGTGGGAGTGGCTCGCGCACGTCTTGCGGCAGCGGCAGCCAAAACATCTTCTCTAGAGCTCTTGCGTAATTGTCGTCTTATCTTGGGACGGAATCGCTTCATCTTGTTCGGGCTGCCCCCATCCAAATCTTTGATCCCGGCGCTGTGCTGCTCAGGCGATGTCAATTTGACACCAGCGGCAGGCTTCTTTATTGGACTCGTCAGTGCTCGCATATTTTCCTTTTCAATGTCTAGTTTCATGCTAGTCTTGCGACGTTTACGCTCATCCTCTTGCCGCTGTCGACGTGCCTTGCAGGTAGGTTGCACATGCTCCTCGTCATCATCATCATGTGGACTCTCATAATAACCAGATGAAGAATAACGCACTTCACTACGCTCATCTTCCGATATAGATTCTGGTTTAGGTTTCTGTGGTGCTGTCTCCGTTGCACTAACCTTCATTTGACCGCTAGCAGCGCTGCTAACAGTTTGTGGCTGACACTCGCGAGCAGGAGATTTGATGGCTCGTCCAGAGACTTGACAACTTCCCGATGAAGTAGTACTGCTTATTGAGTGCGAGGGAGATTTGCGAGTAAGTTCGGCTAATGAGCCCATTGGAGATTTCAGTTGGTTGGCTTTAAGAGGAGGTTTTTCCTGCTTGTCCTGTTTCTCCTTTTCATCGTATTGTAGTAAGTCTTCACGCATAGAGTAAAGTGAACTGGCGCTTTCGAATGAGCTGCCTGCATGTGTCTTTTCCAGCTGGGAACTTTGTGTCGACACTGTGAAAAAGCAAGAGATAATGCATTGATTATTACGTTATTCCTGTCAGGAATTTTTCTAGACAGCTAAAGCAGAGCGGGCAAGGCAACAACAACAAACATTTTATAGAGTTGGGTGTATGTGTGTGGATGAGCTAAAGGCATGGAGACTAAGTAACAATATATAGATTATACAAGCTAGAAGCGTGATAGATACAGAGAGAGAGAGAGAGAGAGAGATAGAGAGAGAGAGAGAGATAGAGAGAGGTGAACCACTGAACAATTGACTGATTAACTGATTGAGCCCACAGTCGATAACGGTGGTTAACGGGACACACACACACACATATAAAGAATACACACAATACTTGAGTCCCCAAACCTGGCACTTGTGTGGTCGACGATGAGCTTGTCGTAGTCGGCGGTGTCTTAATACCTGGTGTACGTTTCGAGTTATCCGTGCACGTTGCATACTCATCTGTATTTGTGCTACACTCTGAAATATCTGCGCTACGTGCATATTCCAATCCTGTCGACGGCAAAAACGAAGCATCCGAATGTCTAATTGAACGTACAGAATGTTATGTAAGATAGTTTATTGTGCGGGATGATTCGAGGGACATACCGTTGCTTAGGCACACCTGTAATATACATCAATTGTCGTGTGTCCGGTACGGAACCTCGAGAGACTAGACTACGTTTCGGAAGAGGTGAACTAATCGTATCCGGCAATTGAGTACTAGAAGGAGTAACAGCAATAGAGGGCGTAATAACCGGATGTGTGGGAGCTGTTGTTGGTTTCGTTGTGGTGGGCGTGGGCGTCCTAATAATTTTCGGCAGTGTTTGGAGGCCATAGGTGGGACTCTGTTGGTGCGAATAAGATTGCCATAAGATATGATATAAAATAATCGATGATAAGACTTCCTTAACTATCAAATAAATATGTTGTAAATATAAATGTTACCTGTTCCTCGAAATCCAATGCATCCGTGTCGACTGAACTGCGTTGTTGATGCTGTAATAAGAGATTCTTTCGCTTAGATGATGGCGTAAGTAACAGATTTGAGCTATACGATGTATCCGAGATGTCACGATGCTCAGCCGTTAGCACAGTAACTTGAGATTCATTCCAAATGCCATCGGAATGATCGCGAGTATTGTCATTGGCCAGCGAGTCTGAGGATGGATAAGTTGAGACATTGGCCAGCAATAGTTCCTCACGACAGGGACTAGCAGGTGTTGAGGGAAGACGCAGACCTGGAGCGGGAGAAGCAGCTGTCATTGCGGCATAATCATCATCCAGGCTAACCGAACGTTTGCGAAATTGAGCACGTTTATCCAAAACTTGATCAGGAATAGGTTCCACTTTGTTGCAAGCACAGGGAGTTATATTTTCGTACAGTGGCTCATCATCATCTACTTGCAATTGCTCCGAATCGGGTTCATGTGGCACTTGTTCGTGTTGTTCCTCATCCTCTTCCTCTTCGTCTTCCTCATCATCATCATCGCTCGGCTCACGCTCAACTTTTCTAGCCTCAATCTCGACTGGCGGCTGCTTTAGTTTGGGCAAGGTCAGTGCAGCTGCCTGTGCCAAACGCTGTTGCTGCATCTTTCGCATTGCAATTTCGGCCTTATGTTGCTTGCGATGTTTTAATTGTTGCTTCGGACTTGGTTTTGGCGAAACATGAGGCTTAAAATCTATAAAAATCTCTTGCTCATCTCTTGGTGATCTTGGCGCATCGGGGAAGCAGCTGACTTTGTCCCGGCGACGAAACGATGTGCGCGGTCCAAAGCCATCGATAAGCTTCTCTGTCTGTCCATAGACTGGCATTGACTGTCGACGTATATCATCACGTCGAAATGGTGAATCCTCCATTGCCATCATGGACAGCCGACGCTGCTGTGCCTCACACACTTCGGAGCTGTAACTCTCAGTTTCGTGAGCTCTTACATCTTCCTCTTCCTCATCGTCATAGTATTCCTCAACCACATCTTCATCGTTCTTACAATACTCACTAGGAGGTGGCAACAAATGAGGTCGCGTAAAATCCAATGGAACACTATCTGTCATCAGCTCAGCACATTCTGTAATGTGCTTGCACACATCATGACTATGCAGTGACTCTGGGCGACGAGGCAAACTGTTTGAATAGTATTCTGTCTCGGTACGAGCATGCGAGGTACAGGCTCTTCTTGGCAAGCTATTACTCTCATAGTCGAAACTTTCATTTAGCGCCAATGCAGCTGCATTAACATTCACATATTCCACATTTTGTTCAACTCGTCCACGATTTAGATGCTCCATGCCTAGGCCATAGCTATGTGCGTCCAAAAGTGGCGGCGGTGGCTTATAGTACATGATATTGTTCTGTGCATCGGAAAGTGTCTGCAGGGGGACTACATCCTGCGATTGAGTGCGATAAATCAATTCGTGAGGATAGCCAGGTCTGTAAGAAGAATTAGTAAATGTGTTAGGACTTATTATATTGATAGGGATTTCTTTCCTAGAGTTCATTACTTACCCTTGTGGATATTGATGATGCTTTAAATCTTTGCCATTTGGTATTTCCGAAAGACTTTTCGTTAGTTTTTTGCCATTCTGCAGGCCATTGGTCTGAGCACCTTGCGACATGACCTTAATGCGATGTGGAGCACGTGGACTAAGCGCTAAGATCTGTGAATTGGATAAACCCTCACGACGTGCAGCAGCAACATCTGTCTGTGTTGCCTGCGTCTTCATTGCATTACGAAATTTCTTCTCGACAATAAGAACCTCTGGACTTGGTGGTGGTAATGCTATTGGCACTGCTTGTGGTATTATTAAACCAACCATATTATCTGCAAACAGATTTCAGTATGTTGAGAATAGACTAAGAGGAAACTTCTTTTTTTTTACTCACCAGGCAATGTTTGATGTAGATGAATAGGTGCATGATGATGCTGACATCTTTGCAATTGAACTGGTGCTTGTATCCATGCCTTTGGCAGACTTGATGTCTGCATTGTTTGTTGCTGCTGCTGCTGTTGCTGTTGTTGTTGCTGTAGATGCTGTTGTTGTTGCTGTGGCAGCATAGGTTGCAGTGTCTCATACATTGAACCTGTGGCAATTATCGGCTTCTTGCCACCAATCAAACGTTCTTGACTGCGAGCACTTTTCAAGCGACCCGATGAACGAAAACCAGCATTGACAGAATCAAAACTGGTTAAAGTATGTGATCTAGCGAAGCTAACATGCTTCGTTCTGTTAAGAAAGTGTTCCCATATCATCAAATATAATCCGATTTACATTAAGATCACAATTCTTACCTGGGATTGCCAGGCTGCTGCTGCTGTTGTTGTTGTTGTTGCTGTGGCATCGGCATTGTGGCGTATGTGGGGCAGTGATACGAGCTGTGGAACAGAATTTCAAGCTTAAAATATATTCATATATTTCGAAAATATATTTTCTATTTATATATTTATATATATTATAACTATTGCTAACATTGCTCTTTTCTTTGATCACGTGCAGACACATAACAATAAAAAAAAAAATATATATTTTATTATAAATAATTATATTTATAGAAATATATATATATATATATATATGTATATTTAACTGTAATTGACGCACTTGGTTTTTTTTTTTACTTTTTGCTCTTTTTTTTTTTTTAATATGTTTTCTTAATTTAATTTAATATTCTCGATTAATTAAATTTAATATTTAAGTTTAGTTTAGTTTAGTTTAAGTTTTAAGGTATTTTGTTTTAATCACTTTACATACCAAACATTTACATTAGCGATTTGATTGGTGTGTGATGTTGGTGGTGTAGGATGTGGTGGAGCGCAAAGCTCGACATAATAATTCCGTAGCAATATATCCTGGTAAAAGGATTCAAGTGGTGCTGTACAACAAGTTGCCCTTTTTTACACATTTTGTTGGTTTTTTTTTTTTTTTTATATTTTGATTAATTGGATTTTTTTTTTTTTTTTTTTTGGTGGTTTCAATTGTTTAATTGATTTTTCGATAATTTTTATTTATTTTTTTTTTTTTTTTGATTTTAGAGAGAAAGGGGAAGGTGAATGAATAACGAAAAGTATAGGAAAATATTTTTACAGCATTCTTTTGTTTTTGGATTTTGTTTTCGTATTTTTAATTAATTTTTTTTTTTTTGGTGGGATTCGAATCAATTTTTGATTTAGCAAAAGTAGTTGACAGAAAGCGAAAAGCGGGCAAAAAGAGATATGTAGATAGAGAGAGAGGGATGATATGCAGGCTGTTGTTGTTGTTGTTGTTGTTTTTGTGGTTGTTGTTATTAAGAAGCAAGCATTTATTTATTTGTGGCAAGCGTTTTGTTAGGTTTTTTTTTTTTGTATGTAGTTAGCATATAGAGATAGATTCTACAGATAGTGCGACAGTTAAGTTAAGCATGATCACTAGCGATAGTTTTTGGCATAGCATTTTCTTTACAAAATTTTGATTTGGGAATTTCGTTTACAGGGTTTTGGTTGCAGTTTTCGTTTTAGTTTTTTTTCTTTGTTTTTTTTTTTTTTGTTTGTTTGTTATTGTTGATAGAAAGCAACGAGACTCATACCTCGATTCTGCTGAATAATCGCTGCTATTGTTATTAACCTGCGCCGACTGTTGACCTATCCAATTATAACGTGCAGCCAAGTCCTGTTCATTAGATTTGCTGCCAGTGCTTAGGATTGAAGCCGGTTGACGGCGAAAATAGGAACTATCCAATTCGTGTGTGTCCGTATAGTTATTTTGATAGCTAAAGATGCCAGAGACAGAGAGAGAGAAATGTTTAAGATTATAGTCAAGTTTGCTTAAGAAATTCACTTACCGTGGATACTTTTCAAAGGGCGCGTAAGCTGCCAAATTCTCATCAGAGGGCACACGACGTCCTACACAGCCGCCCAAAAAACCGCCGCCTTGAGTTTGACTTCTACGCGACAAACAACCAAAGAAACGTTCTCGACGCGGACGTTGCTCAATGCTATGCAGCTGACGATCAGTAAGACAATACTAGAAAGAAAGAAAAGCATTAAAAAATAATTTCACTTTCTCACTCTTACAATTTCATTTTTCAAGCCTCACTCACCTGTTCCCTTATATCTCCACGTGAATAGACGGATGTGCGAGGCTGCAATTCGGTGGAAAGCGTATGACGTAATCGTCGACGTCCCGTATTCTCGTCTTCAGAGTCGTAACTGCGATCCGTATGGCTGGAATAGGTGGCCTGATTGGGATTAGACAAGCATTCAAAGTAAGCTCTTACTGCTTATTTACATAGACAACTCGCAAGAAATGCTTTATAACTCATAAAAAGAAGCCTTTAAATTACAATATTACGTATACGCCAGATGGGCCACAGGCGAAAGAGTTAATTATCAATAAATTTGATTGTAATTGTCATGAAAATTTCAGTCAAAATTTTAATTAATTTTTTTTTAGCATCATTTTGATTTTATGGCGCATAAATAATGCAATGATTTTTGGAATTTAAGAATTAATTAAAGAGGAAATAAATAAAATTTCATTTTCATTTTGAATATGATGCCTAAATTGTCAAATAAATATGTCATTCACAAGTTGCCGCAAAATGTTGCAAAATATACTAAAGTATACTAACCTTCGAGGAGACCCCAATGTTGCCCAATGAGACAGCATGATGTAAACCTGCAAATGAATTGTTGGGCACGTTGTTACGTTAGGTCGCTGCTTTAGTAAATAGACAAATGATTCAGACAACACATACGCACACACACATACGTAAACACACACGCATGTATATATATATATAATGTGTGTATTACATGTATGTTGTACATATGTGTAACTACTGTAGCTGTCTGTTTGAACTGTCATGTTTGTGACAGGGCACAGTTCAGTCCACAGTTCAGTGACTCCTCCTCTCACTGAATTTACTGCTCTTACTCTTCATTTTCCGTCAAGGACTTACCCGTGTTGGAGCTTGAGCCAGTTGCTGTTGTTCTTGTTGCTGCCGATGCTGCTGCTGCTGCTGCTGCTGCTGCTGCTGCTGATGTTGTTGTTGTTGATGCTGTGCCACGCAAGGCGATATCCATTTTAGCCCAAAAATAAATGTAAGCAAACAGACAAACACACTTTCACATACAAACACACACAAACACACACACACACGCGTTGAGTGGTACCTTTCGTTGGGGCTATATATAAACTTCGTTGTTGTTGTTGCTGTTGTTGATGCTGTTCTACTTGCTGTTATAGTCGTTTAAGTTGCTGTTGTTGCTACGTCTGCGACTACTGCTGCTGTTGATGGTGTCAATTGTTTGAAATTCACTTTGTGTTTGTTTGCTGATGCTGCTGACTCTGCTGCAACGACATTCTTATGATCCTTATCATCATAATCATTATCATCTGTGCTTATATCCTGCTTCAATATACATAATTAAAACTTAATTTCTATTTGTCGCCTTCGTTGTTCTTTTTTTTTATCCTTTTTTTTTTTTGTTAGGTGCATTCAGTGTGTTGTCTTTTATATCCTTAAATTCCTTCCCTTTTCACTTTCCGCTTTCAAACTTAATGTTTTTCTGTTACCTTACGACTGCGTTTGTATACCAATCTCTGGACTTATGCAAGGCAACAGCAATCGATATTCGCACTGCCCAAAAAGAGAAAAAAAAAGAAAAATCGCAGAAAAAAAAAGTGAAATTGTTGAAAAGCAGCGTTAAGAAAACGCACAATGAAAAGTCCTTTTTTTTGGCCTTGTAGGCTAAAGTATCTTTTATGGTTTTTTAAGCACTTTGTGCTAATAGTTTTTTAATTGTATTTAGGGAAAATTTGATGTGGAAAAGTTCTTGAAGATGAAAATTACTTTGGCCTGCCAGTAGTCCTTGCTGTGTGTGTGTGCGTTCCTGCTGGCTGCGTGGCCTGCGTTGCGAGTTGCGAACACGCTCCGTGCGCCGTGGCGTTGATGCTGGAACTGAAAGCACGTTTGAGAGACGCATTCTAACATATGAAAAGCGTTGCCAGGATGCTGCCAAAGTCACAGAGCAATGAGAGGCATAATCATTGACAAAGAGAAAGCGTGAGCGAAAGCCATAGTGAAAGAGAGATGTATGCGCAACGCGCCTGGAAGCAAAAGGCAAACATAAAACAGATGTTTTTGGCAGCCAACATTTAGTTTTTTTTTTTGGGCAAGGGATTTCGAGTTGTGTTGAGTTGAGTTGAGGGAAAGTGTTGAACGGCAGGGACACAAAAAGCGCAACAATGAACACTGAGTGTGTGCCATGGTAACTTAAAAGACGCCTGGAAATAGGCATCAGAGCGTGCGTATGCGCATGACAACGCAGCAGCCGGCAGAGACGTCGCTGTCGTTTGTCGTTGTCGTCGCCGTCGTCGTCGTCATCGTCATCGTCGTTGCTGTCGCTGTCGTTTGTGTCAACAAAGTACAAAGCACAGACAGTTGTTCAGGACGCTGTAGGCAACATGCTGCGAGCATTGAATGACGCCTTCTCATCAGCTACTGCCCCTTACATACTGGCGCCGTTGGCTCTCCTCATATCACCTCTCACTCCTGGTAGCGAGCCCCCCACATAAAAAAAAAAAACAAAAAAAATTTACGACAATGCGGCGCGAAGTTGACTTTGCCATGCGGCTGTTTTCACGCGGCATCTGACGCTATGTTCAACGCTTATGCTGACTTTAGAAGCAACCCCCGAATAACGGTGAACGGTAGTTGGGCAAAAGTTAATTTCTAAATTTCTAAACAACGAGAAGCTTATGCTCTTTCACACTGATTTCACTTAGAGATTTCTATTCTAATTAAGTTTAGCTCAATTAACTCAAATACTTTACGAGTTGCAAGTGTAATTTTCTATAGCATACTTTCAGGCGGCTGATTTAATGTGTTGAAAGTGTGAACTGATGAACTTTAAAACTTTATTATTTCATTCACTAATTGTACGTTTATTATAAAAACAAAAATTATATAAAATTGTATAAAAAATTGAAAATATAAATGTTTTTTAATAGCAAATTTCTCTAACTTCATTTTGTTAAAAACTTCAATCAAGTGCAAAAAAACATAAAGTCGTTGGCTTATTGCATATGGATTCCCATAGTTCGTATCAATACGAGACTCGTTTTTAATTCTACTTTGCTATCAATTTCACGAAAAAATCATGCTACTGACAGCATTTTAAAATACATGCACTTTGCTTTGAGCTTTAGTTTTTGCTAGCTGCCCAAAAGTATGCTATAGATTTTGCACTCTGAAATTGAAATGAATGTGAATTTTCAGGGTGGAGCAAAACCATCATAAATCATGATTTTTTTTTCCCCCCATCTCTTTAATGTTGCGTTAGTTGAAAAACTTAGTGCAAAAAATTGTACTGTAAAAAAAAAAACAAAAAAAAAAAACAAAAGTAGAAAATTTGTAATTTAAGTTGTACAAATAATTGGCATATAAACTGTATGAACTGAAGAGCTTCGTGTGCGCTACAAAGTGAATAAATTATGGCGAAGACCCGCAATTAGTTAATTCAAACACAATATATATACAAGAACACAATAGTAGTTACTGTTGGATCTGTTTGTTTAGTTACAAGTAAACTCCCCCAACAAATACAAACACACACACATAGACATACACAGACACACATACGTTTATGTAGGTATAAATTGGGTATATAAATAGTAGTAGAGTCGTAAGGCATTTATATAGACTTTGGTAGGCAGCAGAAATTGTCTTATGCATTTTAGGCTGGCTTTACGGCTTCACTGTTTATATATCTGTATGTGTGTGTGTGTGTATGTGTGTGTGAATGAATGTAGTTGATTCTTTGACAATGTATGTATGTTTGTTTGTCTGTTGTGCTTTATGTGATGCCTATGCTTACGGCGCAAATATTCGAAGCTTAACTGTGCTTTGTGTTCAAGTCAATATCAGGCAAATATTAAGCATACGCACAGTGCGCTGGCATAATGCATGAAAAATTGAGCATGTCATTGACGCCTTTGTTGCTGCTGCTGTTGCTGTTGTTGCTGTTGTTGCTTCTTGTTCCAGTTGTTGTATTTGTTTCATACTCCTAGTTTGTTGCCTTTGTTGCCATGTTACTTGTTTAGACTGTTTGCAGTCTAGGCACGTTCCATAATGGCGCCCGAGTTCACTGAGTATATGTATATATATATCATTATGTATGTGTTAGTGTATGTTGATGTACGTACAATATTATAAAATGAAGCTTGACTTTCGAGCAAAGTTTTTAATCGCTCTGGCATTAGACGCATCCCATCGCATTACATCGCATCGCACCATACCGTAACCCACACACATAGCATTATTTCACACCACACAGCATCAGATCGCATGGCAACGCAAGGCAACGCAATGTATATGTGTTTGGACGCACAAATTGACGCTTTATGTTAATGCCATTAATTAATAAATGAAATATGACATTTTTGGTCTTAAATGTTGAACTTTTTGGCTAGGCTTTATTAATTTTTAGCACGTAATAAATGAAAGTTTATTGCGGTCCATTGAAACAGGGATGCGACGGTAGCGGTAGCGATAGCAGCATTCACATCATCAAATTATACGCATCCGCAGTCTCAGTATCCTCTTGCGGCTAACCCTAAACGTGTGAAATTTAATTTCTACTATGCATAACTCCTGCGGGTATAGTGATAGTTATTCAAGGCGTAAGGGAAACAAACATAGTAAAATAGAAAGAGAGAGAGAGAGATAGAAAGAGAAACGAGTAAGTTTTATGGCATTTTTTTTTATTTTTTGCATAGTGCATTTTCTTTATTAACATTTATCACTATGAACTACTAATGATAAGAAGTTACAAATTCATATTCATATTCATATTCATATTCAAATTCATATTCATATTCATATTCATATTTATATAATTTAAAATACATTTTCGTTATGAGTTTAATGCGTTCTACTTAAACGCCTAGGTTTTTGAAAAATTCACATATCTAATTTACGTTTTGAAAATTTATTTAGCTACAATTTAATCTTAAGATAAATAGTTCTGACAAATTGAGTTAGTAATTTTATTTTATTATTATTTTATTATTATTTTCTTATTTGTTCTTGTTGTTGTTTAGATTGAATGTTAAGATATGCATGATTTGTGTCTGTGTGTGTTTGTGCTTGTGCGTGAGTGTGAGTGTGAGAGTCTCAAAACAATTTATGTTAAATTTATGCAAACTTTTCACTTCGTCGAAAATTGTTGAGCATGGAATGAAAAAAAAAAACAAAATGTAAAATAGAAAAATAATAATAAAAATAAAAAAAAAGAAGAAAAAATAACTTGTTGTAGGTGCAGATATTGAAAATGTTTTTTTTTTCAGTTAAGAAGAATTTATGTGTAATTAGATTTTATGAGCTCTGTGTACTGCAAAAGTTTAGTTTGTTTTTTTTTTTTTGCCACTCTCTCGTTCGACAGTCGTTTATTTAATGTTCACGAGTTTTTTTCTAGTTAATTTGTATTTTTTATTGCATATTATGGCAGTTACTTGTTTTTGTGTTTTATTTTTTTTTTCTCAACTTGTTGTTGTTATTATTGTTTTTGTTGTTGGCAAATCGCATTTGTCTGTAAGACTTGAATAACGAAATGTATCTTCTACCCTTGCAGAGTGTTTATGTCACAAACATGTCACAAACATGCGACGCGCCAAGGCGAAAATCTTTTTTAATCATTTTACTTTGAGAGTGTAAGAAAGAGACAGTATGACACAGAGAGAGAGAGAAAGAGAACAAGTGTCATAATTTCATCATAAAATATTTAATGCGTTTTGAAGGACATTTTTTTTTGGCTTTGCTTGCGCGTTAATGTGCGATATCAAGAAACTGAAACGCAACAACAGACTATATCAGACTACAACAAATGCGTGTATAACAATGCGTATACGTAACTTATACATTTTATGACATACATTTGAAAGTAAATAAAAAAAAAATATATAAATATAAATATGTAAATTTTGTAACAATAAAGTAATGTCTGCAAGAGTATTATATAGTCGGCTTGCCGGCATGCATTAATATATTTTCTTTTATTTAATATGAATTTAGTACATATTAAAATTGGTACAAAAAAAATTGCCATTAGTTAATATTCATTAATTTAATGAATTTAAATACTTAATAGATTAAATTTTTAAATATAATTGAATTGATGCCTCGTTTATATTTTGTTGAATTTGCAATTCGATATCTTGACTTTTCTCCATCGCTTTTTTTTATTTTATTTTTTTATCTTTTGATTTAATTTAAATTTATTTAATTATTTATTTGTATTTTTTTTTTTGCTTTTTTGCTTTTGGTTTATTGTGTAATTTATATATCAAGTATTATTAGCACAAAATGACCGTTGCATATGTAATTAAATTGTGTATTTAATAGGTTTTTATTTAATTTAATTTAATTTAATTTATTTATTTATTTATTTATTCATTTATTTATTTTTCATATGTATTTCGATTTATATATTTTGCAGCATTTTCATTTTGCACATTGTTTAATTGCGGTTAATTAATACCAGCAGAATGTGCGGCAAAAATTACAGTTCAAATAACTGCAGTTTATATATATAAATATATATAAATGTATATATATATATATATATATATATTTATATATATGTGAGTGATAATTTAATTTGTGGTTTATTCTTGATCTTTAAGGCTGAGAAATCGCACAACAAATGTTACACAATGGCAAGTAAAAAGTGTATTTTCCCCCAAAAACATTTCTGCTTGTCTTTTTTTTTTTTTTTTTTTGAGTTACTCACATCTTAAAGACACACAGACACACACATACATATATATATGCTTAAGTGTATATATATATATATGTGACTGTGTGTGTGTTTGTGTGTGTATGTGTGTGTGGAATATATATTTATAATTTAAAAATAAAGTACGCACTCGACGAGACTGTGAAACTGTGCCGTCGGCCGTATAATTGCCTCGATTTAACGAGTTTTGAGTTTTTCAAGTATAACGTATTTCTGTATCTGTATTCGTATTTCTGTATTCGTATTCGTATTCTGTATTCGTATTCGTATATCGGTGGATAAATTGTATGTGTACGTTTTTTTTAAAATGGACCATTTAATATGTTATTTTATTTCTCTTTTTTTTCTTCCGCCTCTTCCCTTACCATTAAAATGCTCTGTTCCCATTCTACCTACACTGCTCTCTTCTTTCTCCTTTCTCCCTCAATTTCTCTTTTTTGTCTTTCTCGCTTTGTTTATTCAATTGTATAATATTTATGTTTTATTGTTGCAATTTTTTTTTTTATTATTTCTTTCTTTTGTTTTTCCTTTCAATACTTTTTGTCTTCATCAAAAGTGTGTGATAAAAAGCTTTGTCTGGCTGTGTGTCTATGTGTGTGTGTGTGTTTGTGTAAGTTAGAGTGTGTGCCTGTTGGTTATATCTGTTTACCGTTAGAAATCGCTTAATAGATTTATAGATCTTTGTATAAAGATTTTTATTTGAAATTCATCGAGTTACTTTTTTTCATTTTGTTTTTTGTTTTTTTTTTTGTGCTTTTTGTTTTTTTTGTGTGGGAAAATGTTCATGTTCGACTTGCGTGGCAGCTGGCAGCAGCCAGAGTTTAGAGTTTAGAGACCTCAAGTTGAACTAACGTTTACATTTACGTGCTACTAACTACAATACAAAGTACAAGTACGACAAAAGACTAGAAAGATCTGACAATTTGAATTCGATTCACGTAACTGGAGAAGGAATACTACAAAGTACAAAATATGCTATTATACGTATATACGTATCCCCAAACTGGGATACAAAAACAAAAAAATAACAAAAAAAAAATAGAAACAGAAACAAGATGATGATGATGAAGAAGAAGAAATAGACGCACATCTTGCTGCTCTATATATTGTTGCGTCTTGCGTCTTTTATTGCTGCTTTCTTCTCATTCTCATATTAATTCTCCTTCTCATTCTTGTTCTATTTTTCTATTTCAATTTCTAGTACTACACGGAGGTGGTGATTTGCTCGACAAACTGCACGGGTCGACAGAGTGACTGTGAACGCTTCAGCCGACATTGCGGATTGCTTCGTGATGCCTGGCAGACGTTGCTACCATTACCACCCGTTGCTCCACTTCCACTTCCAATTGCTGCTGCTCCGGCAACTGCATGACGACCCTGACGATGTGGCGTTCGTTGTAGCGATGCGTAGGCATGCGGCACGTAGATAAACTCACGGGATGGCGCTGCGGTCGCGGCCACACCTCCAATGCCAGACCCATGACGGCAGTTACACTGCTGCGACATGGTCGATAGGCCCTCTGGTACGCTACGGCTGCGTGCCGAACTGCCGCCTCCATATGTTGTTGAATTGGGACTGCAAGTACATATGAGATGCTGTCTATCCTGAGATCTGCAAATAAACACGTGCCACACACACACAGACAGAAACACAAGAAGAACTGTGAGACCAACACATAGACATAAACAAGAGTTTAAGGGGGGCGTTTAAAGTGTAGGGGCGTGCGTATATGTTGGGGGCGGCGGCAGCGGCGGTAGCTACGAAATTTAAGTGCAACGCTGCATTGCTGCAACGTTGTTATTGACGTTGACAGTGGAAGCCGCAGAAACTCTTCATTGGATTTGTATGGCTTGATGTCAGAACAAAAGCTGAAGTCGAGCATGCTATATTATACATATACATATACGATATGTGAACGATAATTGAACGTCATTTTCATTGCATATCAAATATGTTATGCACTGAAAGAAATCAATATGACAAAGTAATTATTAAGTATTTAAATATGATTGAAGTTTATTAAATCTTGTAGTTTTGCTAAAGTTGCTTGCTGCTTTATGTCTGCTGTCACATCATATCTTCTTAAGACTTTCAACTGCATAAAACTATAAACTTTTATTGCAATTAGACTACAACAAAATCGCACAGTGCACAAACATATTTACATAATGAAAAGCTAATCAAGTGTGCAAGGAATGCGCTCAATTTCATTTTACAGTTTTAATATACACAATAATCTGACATTTTGCCACTTGAATCAAATTTTTGCATCAATTGTTCAATTAGCAGCTAATTTTATTTTGTATACTTGATATATAAACTTAATTAAGCTGCAGTAACTATTGGCTAAAAATTTAAAGAAATTAAATAAAATTGTATAATATTTATGCTACAGCTGCGCTTAACAGCAGTTTCTACTGTAACACTTGGCACACTTGGCACTTGAACAGAATTTTTTTCTTTTTTGATGTCTGTGCGATCTTCCCCTTCCTTTCCTCTCCCCATTTCTTGTTGATCTTACTTACTTGGGTGACTTGCGGCAGCCTAGTTCGTATGTGCTATGCCAATTGCAATACATTTGCCCATCGCAACAATTGTGCTGCTGTATAAACGAAAGACTACGCTGCAAACGTTTGCCCATTTTAGCACCAATGCTGCCTTGTCCTAGCTGATAGGGAGTGATGGGTCGTGTATGTTGCATGTCCAAATTGTGGCAGGTCAATTGCTGTGGATGCTGTTGGCTGCTCATGCCATGATGATGTTGCGCTAAATGTGGCGGTACATGCGGTTGATGCGACTGATGATGCATATGTCGCTGGCAGTAGTGATTGCTATTTGCCTGTAGATATGGTTCCATTTGATTGAGACTAATGCAGCTGCGACTCAATAGATCAGGTGCCGGATAGTCACCATAACCATAATCCATATGCAAATTTGGACGTTGATGTCTCACTGAGGAATGCCGCATTAATATGGGTGTAGGCAGATGTCCATTGAGATGACCGCGTTGTTGTTGCTCCTGTGGTTCACTGATGAAAAAGATGATGATGCCCGCAATGGCAGCTGCCGCAGAGCAAATATAGTAACCAGCGCGTCCATATTTCAGTGAATAATCATTCAAAAATGATGTGAGCGGCACACTAATTAGCACTGGCACTGATTCAACGCCACGTATAAAACCTATAATGATAATACCAAGTAGCACTTGAAGTTTGCACTATATGCCAAGCATGATGCTTACGTACCCCAAGCTTTGGAGAAGTGTTTGAGTTTAATGCGTTCCAATGCCAAAATCTTCAGTGAGTACTGGAAACCGCCGAGACCAATGCCATAGAGCCAGCTGAGTATGCAGAGACCCTTATAGCCCATGACAAAGGATAGAAAGAGTATGGCCAGCGCCACAATGGATATGAAGAGCTGAAAGTGTTTAAAAAGAAAAACAGAAATAATAAATGAAATTGTAGTAGCGTTCAAAATAATTGCAAAAATATTTTAAAAGTTTTTTTAAAATACTAAAATATTTTTTTTAGACTATAAATTAAATTTATAAATATATTTTAATTATTTAATAATATTAATATGACATTATATAATAATTATTATATTTAATTTCAAAGAAATAAATTATAAATAATAAATGAAATTTTAACTGAATAAAAATAAATTTTGGAAATATTTGAAAATTCTTTTAAAATTCGAAAATATTTTTTTAGACTAAAAATTCAATTTAAAAAAATATTTTAATTAAATTATAATATTAATATGACATTATATAATAATTATTATATTTAATAGAAAGAAATAAATCATAAATAATAAATGAAATTGTAACTGATTAAAATAAATTATGGAAATATTTGAAAATTCTTTTAAAATTCTAAAATATATCTAAATATATTTTCATTAATTTATAAATTTAATATGAAATTATATATTATTTATTTAGTTATTATTAAAGAAATAAATGATAAATAAAACTGGAACTGCATAAAAAATAATTGTAAAAATATTTTAAAATTCCAAAAAAAATTTAAAATTATTTTTTTAGAATAAAAATTTATAATTGTATTAAATTATTTTTTAATATTTATATAAAATTATATAATAACTATTAAATATTTTATTTTTGTTTTATAATTAATTAATATAAGAAATTCAATTAAAATATCTACGAAATATTTATTCAACTCACCTGCGTAACAATTTTAGTATTGATCACAAATTGTCTGATGACAAAGCAGCGGCGCAGCATTGCTCCAGCTAACACCACACCCAGAGCCATTGAGATGCCCAGAAATGTTTGCAAGAGCACCAATTCCTGTACATCGGAACCCTCCTTGGCAGCATTAAGAGCCTGCAGAGATAAAATAAAATAAAATGAAAATAAAAATAAAAATAAAGTCAACAGACACAAATTATTGCTAAATGCGAAACAAATAACCTTAAGCTATTTGGAGTCTTACCATAAGGAACATGGGCGTATATATGCCAAATGAAGCAACACTGGAAGTCATTAAAAGTATTTTAACAGTTACGGATTTAAGCGATGATATGTCCAAAAATAAATATTTTGTTGGCGATTCAACTTCATGTGTGAGTTTTGGTTTCTTTTCGCGTAACTACAAATGAAAGCAAGAGAGAAAAAATTTAATAACAAATTGGGATTATTTACAGATTTATGAAGTTTTTTTTCGTTACCTTTTTGCGTTGATTTTTTAAATGCTGTATGGCACGTCGCTGGGGATGATACAATGAGGCGGGTCGATACATGAGGCCCATGAAAAAGCTGAGTGCCGTTAGTGCGGCCACAATTTGAAGGCCGAGACGCCATCCGGCCTTGCCCACGCCCTCTTTAAGTATCACTGAGAACAAAGCAATTCCCACTCCCTCACCGGACATGGCCACCATTTCAACGAATTGCCGTCGCCGCTTAAAGTAATTGCCCAGCATCACTGTGGAGGCTTCACGCACCATGGAAACTCCAATGCCAAAAACGATGCCTGCAGCACGAAAGAAGTGAGAGAGATGTGAATAAAGAAGTGAATGAAGTGAAAGAAGCAGCGCGTGCGATGGTAAAGCGTATCAAATGGTAACCAACTTCCGCTCATATCTCACAAAAGTATATACTATATTATATCTACACTCTATACATACATATATATATATGTCGTATATATATATATATAAATATATATATATACACGTTTACGCACCATAACTGAAAACAACCTGACCAAATTCCGTGGCAAATGAAGTGAACAGAATGCCCAACGGCATCACCAGACCGCCCACAATTGAAAGAAGGCGTATGGAACGTTTGCGACACAGCGACACCACAAATGGTATGGCCAGCATTGAAATTGACCAGCTCAAAGCGCCCAGCAGCTCTGTAAAGTAAATGACATCAGATGAGACAAGCTTAAGACATACATATTTTTCACATTCTTTCAACAACAAAAAATATTATTAATTTATCAGCACACAGTATAAATATGTATGCCATGAAAGTCAAAGTCAAAGACTTTCTTTAGCTTCTTTCATTCTTTTAAGGAAATTACTTTTGATAATATTTTCATTATTTTTAATATATATTATAAGTAATATTAATCATAAGAAAAAATTAATATAAAAGTAAATAAACTTAAGAAGAATATTTATATATTTATAAATTTGCAGAAAAATAATAGTAATAAAATAAAATAATAATAAATAATAAAATAATATTAAAAAAATAATATTAAAATATAATAAATAAATATTATAAATAATAAATAAATATTATAAATATAAAAAAAAATATTATAAATAATTCACTATATAAATAATAATAATAAAATTATATTTCCATTTCTTTTATTATTATTATTTATTAATATTAATTTTATGATTTATAATGATATTAATTTATAATGATGAAAATATTTCATTTAATTGTGTTTATAAATAAATAAATAAATATTATAAATAATAAATAAATATTATAAATATAAAAAAATATTATAAATAATTCACTATATAAATAATAATAATAGAATAATAATAAAATTATATTTCCACTTCTATTATTATTATTATTTATTTATATTAATTTTATAATTTTTTTTTTTCATTTAGAATTTTTTTTTTATTATTATGTTTTAGTAATATTTTCAAAAAATTATAATAATTGAAATAATGATGTAAATATTTCATTTAATTGTGTTTATAAATAAATATAAATAAATAAATATTATAAATATAAAAAAAATATTATAAATAATTCACTATATAAATAATAATAATAAAATTATATTTCCACTTCTTTTATTATTATTATTTATTAATATTAATTTTATTAATTTTTAATTTCATTTAAAATTTTTTTTTATTATTATGTTTTAGTAATATTTTAGAATATTATAATAATTGAAATAATGATGCAAATATTGCATTTAATTGTATTTATATTCATTTAAAAATTTTAGATTTAGTTTTTTTTTAGATGAAGAATTTTCTATTTATATCACAAAAGAATTATAATAGAAACTATGTTATACTTCATCTAGAAATTGAAGTTTGAAGCATTAAGAATTCCTTTTATCATGTCATGCTAAATTGTATTTTTAATGCTTCCTTCAACATCATAATTAATATATATATACATATATATATATATGTATAAATTTCTCTGCATAATGTGAAAATGCTCATGCAATTTGCAAATTTTGCTATTTTGCAATTTGGCTTTTAGATTTTAGTCTTCTATTCACACACGTGCAAACATGCTGATAAGGATTTGCAGTTGGTAGAGCAGTGAGTATCTAAGCAGAGTTCCGTTTTGAACGTGGCAATTAGATACTCACTGCTCTACCAACTGCAAATCCTTATCAGCATGTTTGCACGTGTGTGAATAGAAGACTAAAATCTAAAAGCCAAATTGCAAAATAGCAAAATTTGCAAATTGCATGAGCATTTTCACATTATGCAGAGAAATTTATACATATATATATATATGTATATATATATTAATTATGATGTTGAAGGAAGCATTAAAAATACAATTTAGCATGACATGATAAAAGGAATTCTTAATGCTTCAAACTTCAATTTCTAGATGAAGTATAACATAGTTTTTATTATAATTCTTTTGTGATATAAAAAAATTGAAATCTGCATAAATACAATTAAATAAAATATTTCCTTCATTATTTCAATTATTATAATTTTTTAAAATATTACTAAAATATTATAAATATAAAAAAAATTCTAAATAAAAAAAAAAAATAATAAAATTAATATTAATAAATAATAATATTAAAAGAAGTGGAAATATAATTTTATTATTATTATTATTTATATAGTGAATTATTTATAATATTTTTTTTTATATTTATAATATTTATTTATTATTTATAATATTTATTTATTATTTATAATATTTATTTATTTATTTATATTTATTTATAAACACAATTAAATGAAATATTTACATCATTATTTCAATTATTATAATTTTTTGAAAATATTACTAAAACATAATAATAAAAAAAAATTTTAAATGAAATTAAAAATTAATAAAATTAATATTAATAAATAATAATAATAAAAGAAATGGAAATATAATTTTATTATTATTATTATTTATATAGTGAATTATTTATAATATTTTTTTTTATATTTATAATATTTATTTATTATTTATAATATTTATTTATTATTTATAATATATATATATATTATTTATAATATTTATTTATAAACACAATTAAATGAAATATTTTCATCATTATTTCTATTATTATCATTTTTTGAAAATATTACTAAAACATAATAATAAAAAAAAAGTTCTAAATGAAAAAAAAAAAATTTATAAAATTAATATTAATAAATAATAATAATAAAAGAAGTGGAAATATAATTTTATTATTATTATTTATATAGTGAATTATTTATAATATATTTTTTT
This sequence comes from Zaprionus obscuricornis, assembly GCA_037044475.1. Taxonomy (NCBI): domain Eukaryota; kingdom Metazoa; phylum Arthropoda; class Insecta; order Diptera; family Drosophilidae; genus Zaprionus; species Zaprionus obscuricornis. The sequence continues at coordinate 3,025 of JBAMBR010006171.1, read as the reverse complement.
ATATTTATAATATTTATTTATTATTTATAATATTTATTTATTATTTATAATATATATATTTATTATTTATAATATTTATTTATTATTTTTTAATATTATTTTTTTATTATTATTTTATTATTTATTTTTATTATTATTTTATTTTATTACTATTATTTTCTGCAAACTTATAAATATATAAATATTCTTCTTAAGTTTATTTACTATTCTATTAATTTTTCTTATGATTAATATAACTTTTAATAGATATTAAAAATAATGAAAATATTATCAAAAGTAATTTCCTTAAAAGAATGAAACAAGCTAAAGAAAGTCTTTGACTTTGACTTTCATGGCATACATATTTATATTGTGTGCTGATAAATTAATAATATTTTTTGTTGTTGAAAGAATGTGAAAAATATGTATGTCTTAAGCTTGTCTCATCTGATGTCATTTACTTTACAGAGCTGCTGGGCGCTTTGAGCTGGTCAATTTCAATGCTGGCCATTCCATTTGTGGTGTCGCTGTGTCGCAAACGTTCCATACGCCTTCTTTCAATTGTGGGCGGTCTGGTGATGCCGTTGGGCATTCTGTTCACTTCATTTGCCACGGAATTTGGTCAGGTTGTTTTCAGTTATGGTGCGTAAACGTGTATATATACATATTTATATATATATATACAACCTATATATATGTATGTATAGAGTATAGATATAATATAGTATATACTTTTGTGAGATATGAGCGGAAGTTGGTTACCATTTGATACGCTTTACCATCGCACGCGCTGCTTCTTTCACTTCATTCACTTCTTTATTCACATCTCTCTCACTTCTTTCGTGCTGCAGGCATCGTTTTTGGCATTGGAGTTTCCATGGTGCGTGAAGCCTCCACAGTGATGCTGGGCAATTACTTTAAGCGGCGACGGCAATTCGTTGAAATGGTGGCCATGTCCGGTGAGGGAGTGGGAATTGCTTTGTTCTCAGTGATACTTAAAGAGGGCGTGGGCAAGGCCGGATGGCGTCTCGGCCTTCAAATTGTGGCCGCACTAACGGCACTCAGCTTTTTCATGGGCCTCATGTATCGACCCGCCTCATTGTATCATCCCCAGCGACGTGCCATACAGCATTTAAAAAATCAACGCAAAAAGGTAACGAAAAAAACTTCATAAATCTGGTAAATAATCCCAATTTGTTATTAAATTTTTTCTCTCTTGCTTTCATTTGCAGTTACGCGAAAAGAAACCAAAACTCACACATGAAGTTGAATCGCCAACAAAATATTTATTTTTGGACATATCATCGCTTAAATCCGTAACTGTTAAAATACTTTTAATGACTTCCAGTGTTGCTTCATTTGGCATATATACGCCCATGTTCCTTATGGTAAGACTCCAAATAGCTTAAGGTTATTTGTTTCACATTTAGCAATAATTTGTGTCTGTTGACTTTATTTTTATTTTTATTTTATTTTATTTTATCTCTGCAGGCTCTTAATGCTGCCAAGGAGGGTTCCGATGTACAGGAATTGGTGCTATTGCAAACATTTCTGGGCATCTCAATGGCTTTGGGTGTGGTGTTAGCTGGAGCAATGCTGCGACGCTGCTTTGTCATCAGACAATTTGTGATCAATACTAAAATTGTTACGCAGGTGAGTTGAATAAATATTTCGTAGATATTTTAATTGAATTTCTTATATTAATTAATTATAAAACAAAAATAAAATATTTAATAGTTATTATATAATTTTATAAAAATATTAAATTAAATACAATTAAAAATTTTTATTCTAAAAAAATAATTTTGTATTTTTTTTGGAATTTTAAAATATTTCTTCAATTATTTTTTATACAGTTACAGTTCTATTTATCATTTATTTCTTTAAATAAAATTTAATAAATATTATATAATTTCATATTAAAATTATAAATTAATGAAAATATATTTTTAAAATATTTTAGAATTTTAATAGAATTTTCAATTATTTTTCATAATTTATTTGTTATCCAGTTACAATTTCATTTATTATTTATAATTTATTTCTTTGAAATTAAATATAATAATTATTATATAATTTCATATTAATATTATTAACTAATTAAAATATATTTATAAATTTAATTTTTAGTCTAAAAAAATATTTTCGAATTTTAAAAGAATTTTCAAATAATTTCCACAATTTATTTTTTAACCAGTTACAGTTTCATATATTATTTATAATTTATTTCTTTGAATTTTATTTATAATTTATTTAATAATTATTATATAATGTCGATATTAATATTATTAAATAATTAAAATATATTCTATAAATTTAATTTATAGTCTAAAAAAAATATTTTAGTATTTTAAAAAAACTTTTAAAATATTTTTGCAATTATTTTGAACGCTACTACAATTTCATTTATTATTTCTGTTTTTCTTTTTAAACACTTTCAGCTCTTCATATCCATTGTGGCGCTGGCCATACTCTTTCTATCCTTTGTCATGGGCTATAAGGGTCTCTGCATACTCAGCTGGCTCTATGGCATTGGTCTCGGCGGTTTCCAGTACTCACTGAAGATTTTGGCATTGGAACGCATTAAACTCAAACACTTCTCCAAAGCTTGGGGTACGTAAGCATCATGCTTGGCATATAGTGCAAACTTCAAGTGCTACTTGGTATTATCATTATAGGTTTTATACGTGGCGTTGAATCAGTGCCAGTGCTAATTAGTGTGCCGCTCACATCATTTTTGAATGATTATTCACTGAAATATGGACGCGCTGGTTACTATATTTGCTCTGCGGCAGCTGCCATTGCGGGCATCATCATCTTTTTCATCAGTGAGCCACAGGAGCAACAACAACGCGGTCATCTCAATGGACATTTGCCTACGCCTATATTAATGCGGCATTCCTCAGTGAGACATCAACGTCCAAATTTGCATATGGATTATGGTTATGGTGACTATCCGGCACCTGATCTATTGAGTCGCAGCTGCATTAGTCTCAATCAAATGGAACCATATCTACAGGCAAATAGCAATCACTACTGCCAGCGA